>BHFT01020282.1:0-13244 GCA_004320025.1 Laticauda laticaudata | reverse complement strand
CCGTTGTGTCCTTTTTGCATCCGTTGGCCGGTGTGACATGGGCTTTAGGTTACTGGCTACTGTATATCTAAACAACATGTTTTACTAATCTGTTATCTGTAAAGCAGAACAGTGCTGCTTCAAACATCCATATTGAATATGCATTTTAGGTATGTCTACCTCTTTCATCTAAAATTCTTCTCATCCAGAGGCCTCCATTCTCTTTGGGGTTTTAAACTGTCTGCTCTTGTTAGCAAAGTAGATATTTGGCATTCTACAAGCATTTCCTTGGATATTGGTTTTTCTTTCTCCCTTTTAAATTATTACACATGTGCACATTGATGAAAAACTGTAAACTAGAAATCTTGATATGACTATCTTTGATTATTCCAAGATCCAATTATATAAGAAAGTATGTACTTATCAGAGTTTTGGAACCTTTTGCAATATCTTCCCTGACTGTTTTTACAGCTTTATATGAGTTCTTTCTCTCTCTCTCTTTTCCCCCATTCCAAATTTATGAGCCCCATCAACTTCACAATGCAATTTACCTGGAACATTAATGTGGTTTATCTTGTATATGTTTTCAAAGGGCATCTGGAACCACTACCTGACCAATGAATTGTTTTTGACCTACATAGAAAAAAAGTTCTGTAAAACATATTACAAATGCTCCTGCTGTTCATTCTCAATTATATCCACTGTAGAATAGTACAACCTTTAATTTACTTCTTATCAGAGTTTTGGAATGTTTTGTAATATCTTTTTGAATGTTATCACAGCTTCTTTCTCTCCCCTCTCCCTATCTCTCTCTTTTTCTTAGTTATTTCATAATTAAAATCCCCAATATAACATAATATACAATTGTGAAAAAGTAATACTCCCCCTCCCCTCGGGATTTCTAGGATGATTTGTATGATGAATTAAACAATCATGATTGGTTTGCTACCCTGTATAAATCTTATAAAGATTGGATCCTTTCAGCACAATGAAATTTTGCAAACAGATTCTAGAAGTATGCCACTTACCACTCTAAAGATCCTTGTAATAGGTATTGATGCCCATCTTTCTGGAAAAGTTTACAAAAACATGCCTAGAATGCTGGTTTGTAATCAGAGACATTAATTTGAAAGGCAGAAGATTGAGGAGAATTGTGAATTTTCCCAAGAGCGGCCATCCTATCAAAATCATCCCAAGAACATTGTATATACTGTATATTCAAGAATATCCAAAAATAACCAGACCAAGAACCCATATATCTCTCTCATCTAGGCTGCAGGCAGTATTCATGACCTCATATCAAAAGAGGACTGAATAAGCATGAAATCATGAAGGAATAGGAAAACAACGTATATTGTTCACTACCTCTGTATCAACTTCAGATGCCAATATTGGGTGGGAATTGTGATTAAGAGCTATACCCAAAGAAGACAATCTATGATTAGAAATTGGTACTCTAAAATACCCAGTATTGAAAGGAAGAATTATCAATGTACAGATAAATGACAGGAGTTTTGGTTCCTTAACATCTAAAATCCTAGACATTGTTGCAGAAAAATACAGAAAATACTTTAAGGGCCTATCACATAGGCTGACGGATGCAAAAAGTATGCAAAAAGGACACAGCGGACAAGAAAATGTTCCATCCATTGTTATCCGCTCTCAAAAGTGCCCCAAATTTGCATCGCCATGCACACAAAAGTCCCCTTTGCAAAATAACAGAGCGGACAACAACGAAAGACGGAACGGAGAGGCCAGTCCTAGGATGTAAGCGGGACACTTGCTCCATGAGACCACCCCCCCCTAAGCAGAATGGAGCAGGATGAAAGGTGGATGGCACATCCCACAGTGGCTATCCCAGGCTCGGGAGAACAAGCGAATGCACACCGCAGTGGAAGACGGCGACGCATGACCGAGCGCCGCACACTACAGCTAGAATGCATCAACGGAAGCATAGCGGATGGCTAGCAGATGCCTTAGCGGTGCAAAGCGCTTCACTTGCGTTCATTATTTTACTTAAATAAAAAGTACTTGGTTGAAAGCTATGTAGAAATGGTTGTAAGACCTTTGCAGCTATGTGGGCTCGAACGGGCAGGATACCTGATAGGAGCCATGCGATAAATAGGCTGTGGGATGGGTTAGACATAGCGATACTTGCAGGATCGCAGGAGATCCATGGTAGAATGCGCGAGTAATAGCATGTGAGATAGAATAAACCTCCGAGTGCAACATAAGATGGCGAGCTGTATACAGGAATCCACCCTCCGCTGGGCCATTGCGCACACACCTATTGCCACCTCTATCGATTTACCTACAAGTAACAGAATGTAATCAGTTCATCAACACATTCACATTACAACAGCCAAGACTGTCTTTACTTTTAAATGTCCCCGTTCATTGTAGGGCGGCACTTCAATATACAGTGCACAATCTCATCAGTTGGATGAGACAGGCTGAGGAAGGGCATGCCATTAAGCATCTTACCATCCGTCTTGCCACTCCACTGCTCCAGCTGGGGGAGTTGCAACCAGGTGTTTCAGGAGGTTGCACTGGCTTCGTTCCCGGTTCATGTAAGCCTCCTGTCGGGCCTTGCACATCCACTACCAGCATTAATAGTTTTGCCCCTTGCCTCCGCAGTTCGACCAGGCCGCCACTTTCCATATGCCTTGTTGGAGGTCACGAGCGCTGTTCTGCGCCAAAGGATGGGCCTAGCGGGTGCGCCAGACTACTGGGTGCAGGAGTGCAGCACAGACGCTCCACCGGTGTTCCTCACGGTCTGCCTGGCGGTAGTTGCCATGGTGGTGAGAAGTACCTGGAACCTGTGGGCCCAGGATGCAAAAGGCTCGCCCACCCAGCCGGCCTTGCCCTTGCGACAGCACTGGTAGTTGAAGATTCCCTCTCTACTGCCACGGGTGAGGATATCGGAAAGAGAACAGTAGTGTCATGAAGTAGTGGTTCTGAGGGGGAAACTGCGCATTTTCATCCCCATGATGAACGTAGGGCACATCTTGTGTGTCATGGGGCAGGGGTTCTGGATCTCGGAAGCTCCATTGATTTGAGGTTGGCGTTCCAGCCCCTCCTTAGGCTCACTGGCGTTTATACCTGGGCATGTGAAGATGACCCATTCCTGAAGCACTCCATGTACTGAACTTGTAGTCAGCAGTTCGACCATGGCGCAGGCAGAGGGAAGATGATGTCTGACATGAAGCCGCTTGTAGTCTGTGCATCAAGTTAGACCCTGAGTGCCGGAAGCTTTGCGAGGCCATGTGCCCCATCTATCGGGCTCGGCAACCGGATGTTGAGGAAAGTTCCACTTCTGATACCACTGTTCTGCAACTTTCTTCCAGCCTTCTTCAGTGGAGGGGCACTGGAGGGAGCTTCCTCCAGGTATTCTTCGATGGTGGCCCTGCACCAGTCTCCGACCACTAATCTGATGGTGTGGAGACACTGCCAGGCGTCCACATGCGATGCCTCTCTGACGTGGTCCCGCGAGGCCAGCGGGTGGCGCAGAGTCAGTGTACCACCTTCAGCGGCCAGGGTCCAGGACTGGCACCAGCAAGTTGGTGTTTGCCTTGGTCAACCCTGTGCAAAACTGCTCGCCGGTGTTCAGACGTCTCCACAACGTTCATCAAACATGGCTGGCGCATCATCATCTGCGAAGTTTCTGGAAATTCACGGAGTGTTCTTCCGTCTCCTTAAGCTCCACCATCAGCTTTTGAATTATACGTCCGTACTCGGCTTGTCTCCGCTGCATCCTCTTCGGACCAGACACTTCTTGGACGCCTCCTTTTCTTCCCGACATTACCGACCCGCAGGTTGAACGAACGAGCCTGTGGAGGGCTTCGTCACTGTTGTAGAACCGTGGCGGCTACGGAAAACGCGAGTGGCTGCAAACGATCCATGGTGGTGTGACGGATGCGGGAAGACAAGAGCAAGATGAAGGCTGAAGATGGTTCTGCTAACAGCAGGGCTCTGCTGAGACTGAAAGTGGGATCCAGGGATTTTCTCCCCGCTAGGAAATATAGCTTTCCGCTAGTGTGTCCTTTTGCATCCTCCAGGGCATCCTCCAGACATTCCTAAATTATCCGACATACGTCGCCCTATCACGACGTTTTTCGCGCTTTTTATGCTTCTGTAAATGCGACGCTGCATCCACTTACCTCACCCCTGTCCTCATGTTACTTCTGCTGCTAACCTATGCGTGTCTGGTTCGCGCTGTCCGTTTCACTTCCTCCCTGTGTCCATTTTCGCCTATTGGAGGCGGATTGTGAGTTGGCCACGCGATGCGCAGCGGATCCGCCTAGGCGATTATAGCGGTATCGCCGGTGACAGATAAAACCCACGCACACGCGACTCATACAGATGTTCCCAGTAGCCATAGCGGATGTGCTAAATCGGACACGCTCGCGACGGTCTACTTTATCCGCTCAAAAAGTTTTGTGCCAGGCTCAGCCAACACTTTTGAGCCGGCATGATCACGACTAGACGACATTGCGCTGGACGGATTAGAGCAGTGATGCAAACAACGGCGCAGTAGAGTATGAAAAACGGACGCAGTGAGTACAGAACGGATGCATTGCATTAACCAATGGATGGCAAGTGTTTCTCTCCGGTTTACATCCTCTTTCCATCCCTTGGTGCTGTGTGACATGGGCTTTAAGGCCAATGTGTAGCAACTATTAGTAAGACATGATCTTAATTCCGGAAAATAGGAAAGCGTGAGAAAATTCTCATTCTGTTATTCCTTGTGACTGTTTCTTAACCTGATCAACCTCTGAAGGCTGACAGTTGTTTATGCATAGATAATAACATACCCAAAGCATATATATGTGTTACACAGATAGAACCATAGAGGAAAAGTCACCTTATGCACACTTTGCTGAAAAAAGAAAAAAAAAAAACAAACTGCTACTGATGATTANAAAAAAAAAACCAAACTGCTACTGATGATTAGAAAAATGAGATTATAAAAGAAGGAAATTATAATGCAACCTTTGAGAAATAGAGGGTAAAATATAAATGCACTTATAACTGGCATTAAGAAGCTGTGAAATATCTTCATTATTATTTTTTATTTTTATTTCTACTTTTCATTTTCTTATTGCTTTTCCCTATCAATTCAAAATGTGTATTTTTTTATTCTTTCATAATGATAAAAAATAAAATGCAGAGATACATAAAAACTTATCAACTCATTCCCACAAACAGTATACATTATTTCAAAATAAGTTGAGTATTCATTTTTCAACACTGGTTTTTGACAACTGGTATATTGTCATTATTGTAATCTCCACAAATTATGCTGAACTAAACCAATTGCTAAGAATCTCTGTATTTGTGTATATACATATATATGCTATGCACAAACTATTATTTTACTCATGATGGTTTGCTTCTCCTAGGCTTCTGATTGGTCATATAACAATACAGTATAATTTATTTATGCTCATAAAAACTTCTTGTCACTTTTGGCCTTTTAAAGTTTGTCTGGTTTGTGATTTTTGCTTTTAAAAATGGTTCTATTGAAAACATATGAAATATAACTGATGGATAGAAAGTC
Organism: Laticauda laticaudata; assembly: GCA_004320025.1. Lineage (NCBI taxonomy): Eukaryota > Metazoa > Chordata > Lepidosauria > Squamata > Elapidae > Laticauda > Laticauda laticaudata. Next base: position 7,705 of record BHFT01020282.1, on the reverse strand, counting down.
AGCTGTGGTGGCATGATGAGTTCTGAAATCTCTGTAGTAGGATAGTATTTCAGCAATTATAAAGCAAATAACACAAACTTACAAAAAGAAGAATACATTTGTGCTATATTGCAGATTTCAGCTAAGAAAAACCCAAACTTGAAAGAAAGATAGAAAGAAAGAAAGACATAAAGAAAAAGGGAGGGAGGGAGGATAATATACATTTTGTATTTTTACATCCTTAAATTAACATACAGAAGCCAACTGGCTTTCACTGTCTCATATATTGCTTTTATTGTATTCTGCAAATGGTCATAATTTTCCATTTCCCCAATGAACATTATTTCACTTTTCTAAAGTTAGTTTTATTAGCTACATTTGCGAAGAGTTATTTATCCATGAGGCACCTGTGTCTAAGAGATTCAGGCTGCCAGAGTTCATTCCTTTGCCACTTGAATGAGTTTATGTGTCATGGTCTTTTGTTTTATCACCCCTACAAAAGATGAGAGAAACACAAGTAACATCGTATTCACATTGATTGTGGCTTGTCTGCTCTGTAGGATTTTGCCCTCAGCAAATTAGCTTGTTCAGCTTTCAGCAGATCGATAAATAATGACTGAATTCCAACAGTTTCTGAATACAAGATGTGCAATCATCAGACTCTTCCTTTCCTTTGCCTCATCATAATCTCTTCAACTCTTTCAGGGGGATCAATACACATTTCCATCAGCATTTAGAGTTTCAATAGGAAGTATTTTCTTCAAATGCAAGTGTTGTGTTAAGGAGCAAGATGACTATTGGATCTTTAATGTTCTGATTGTGCAGAATAGAAATTGCCACTTGAACAACATTTAATGTTTTGGTTCTTTACAAATAGTTTTAAGAAAAACCCATTCTACTATTTTCTTTTCATGTCAATTTCCATTATCACTGAACAATAAAAGCTAAAGAGCACAGCTATTTCTCAGGAGAATTGTCTCACAAATAATAATTGCTTATTAAACTGTACTTCTTGGGAAGATTGGAGCTAGTGATTACTTTGCAGCTCATTTCAAAAACAGCGTACATAGTTACCATCTTTTGGGCTATAGTGAGCTATCCCCTTACATATTTGCTTTGGAAAACAAAACAAAAAACCCATAAACTTATTCAACAATCCTGAAAAGAATTTTAAAAAACTGATGTGTAAAATAAGGGAATATTTCTTTGTTCTTCTGCTGGATTTTATAAAAAGAAGAAATATTTTTAGCAAATGACTAGAAGGAGAAAGCAATAGTAAAATATGGAAGGAATGGATAACAAAGTATCTATCCACTGTGGGTTTCTATAACAGTAAAAATTGTGAAGTTTATACAGAATTAATTCTCTCATACTGCTTAATTATAATCATGTTTAGTTACGGTTGAATTCTAAGCAAGGTAACAAAAACATTGCTCTTAGTGAGACCCAGAACACAATGTGGTAGTCTTGGTGCAAATATAGTATCATCAGGCCATCACAATTNGTAACAAAAACATTGCTCTTAGTGAGACCCAGAACACAACGTGGTAGTCTTGGTGCAAATATAGTATCATCAGGCCATCACAATTTGAAAGGATACATATTAAATGACATAAATTGAAATATAAACTCAGTAAAAGCCAGCCAGAGTATTGATACACTGCTTTTAGTTATGTTTTTTTCTAATGGAAAAAGTATACAAATGTGTTAAATAAATAAAAATTATTATTAAATGACTAAAAAAAACAGCTAGGAATCTACCTTGATATTCCAGTCTTCCATATGAAGACAAAGTCTGTATATGCTCAATATGGTTGATATAGAGTTTGTCTGTTGATCTGTTTTAACATCCTTCTAAAGAGCTCACTGTATGTATACTGGAAAGCAGAACCAGTAGACCTGCTTTTTAATTTGATAGTCCCCCATTCATAATGAGAAAACTGAGATATTGTCATTAAATGACAACTACCCAAAATTTCAAAAGCACTAAATAATTCTACATTCTTATAGAAATAGAAATGTATTCCTTTTATGAAATATTAATTTTATCAGCTTTGTTCCAATATAGTGGCACCTCGATACCCATCAATAATTCAAGCTAGGAGGCCAATAAATAGCAAAAATGATGAGCACCAAACAATTTTTTCCCATAAGAAATTATGTAGTGAATCACAAAGCAGTTGACAACGACAACTTCCAGCATATGCATTGCATATCAAATAAACAATGACTGCTAGGACAAAATGTTCTTGTCAAAATGCATTGAATACCAAATTCAAAGAATTTCAAAACAGTTGAGTACTAAGGTACCACTGTTTATATATGTATGTACTGTGTATAGTTATTAATAAATTTTGTGACTTGGTCTTGAGCTGTAAATCCATAAATTTTATATCTTGATACACAAGTAACTATTTGGTTTTGATAATTGCCAACTGTACATGTAAAATATGACATAAGACAATTGTAATACCATTAGATCAGGATTTATTATGTTTATTTATGCACATAATTGCATATCTCTAAAAGATACTAATGCAAATAAATTACAAATAATATGTAAATATAAATGTCTGTATTTTGCTATTTTAAAAAAGTTGGGTTGCATTTGGATCAGTAGAGAAACGAGTAGTCTTGTAATAGTTTTACTTGGTAGTTCAATGAAATTGAACCCCTGGAATAAAAGAACAAGGAGATAAAAAGATTTACATATCCAACACAGACCAGGTAGCTTCTGACCATTATCCTCTACATTTCAAAAAATATTTCAAAATAAAAAGTATTTCAAAAATAAATACCAGTCTTCTGTATTTTCAAAAACAAAGGCCAGTCTTCTGTTCCCAAAACAAGTGAAGGGAATAAAAAGAAAAAAAAATATGGAATAAAAGAGGAACATTGTATAGTAATATTCTTTGCACATCGCACTGTGTCAGTGCAATTCTAGCTGTACAAAGAGTGAAATGATAACTACAGAGTGAAACTTCCAAAATCAGTTTGGAACATTGTGCCTGACTGCAAATTAAAATAATAAAAAGAAAGTCTGTGGAAATGTTAAAATTTCTTAGATGAGAACAAATGTTCAAAAATCTTTTGTAACTGATATGAAGTAATATAGAAGTTTCTTACACTCAAATGATCCTGTCACAATTTATAAGCTAACTTATTAGTCTTGTGGTAAGAAAAGAAGTGTACTATATCTAATTGCTCTTTTTGTACATGTATGAAAGTTTAGGATGCAATTAATCATAATCACAGGAATACTTTTCAAAATGGAATTTTTGCATCTTTCATAATTACATCCAAGATTGATACAATTTAAATGGGGAGATTTTAAGTTCAATTAAAATCTGAACTTAGAAAAAAAGTTCAATTCAAGGTTGTTAACTTTTTTTCTCTGAATTCAGACTGATTTTGGAGAGAACAGTTGCAAGTGAAGTAATAGATAATGATTCAGATCATATACATGTTCAAGTTTGATCAATGCAATCAACCAATGAAATCAAAAGTAAAAAAGGAATAATAAATGACAAGTACAACCTCAAAAATAATCACTTTCAAAGATGTGAGATGTTAAGCAGGGAATTCATCTTGAGAAGTGCAGTGAACCAGATCTCGAAGATCTCAGTCATTTTTCAAAAGTAGAAAGGGGAGCTGAAGGTCTCTGATTGGTAAGCAATGTATAATTTATAGAACATTCAGATTGGCTCAACAAAGTATATTTCTTGGATGGCTGCACTGTAGCTGAAGTTATTTTCCCCAGGGTAATCGTCAACCCCAGGGTTACCGTTAAGGGGACATATTATAAAAAGAGAGCCATTCTTTTAAAGTTGTCATGAATTGTCATGATCACTGTTTTAACTGTTTTGATCCCCTCTGTAGGTGCCCTGTAGTCAGACCTCTGTACTCGCATTTTAACTTTTTAATGTTTTCTACTGAATTAATAACACCCAGGGAAATAGAAGGTGATTTCAGATGACAGTAAAGATGATGGCTCTAATTTATGAGACAGTTTGAGAAGTATGCTTGTATGCCAAATATTTAGACTAGTGTTTCTCAACCTTGGCAACTAAAGTTGTGTGGATTCTTGGCTGGCTGTGCATCCCTGGGTGTTGAAGTTCATACATCTTAGAGTGGCCAACATTGAGAAACATATAGAGTGGTTCCACATAATGTGTATAACACAGGCCCTTGTTCACAAGATGATTAGAACCATTTGATTTGATTACATCCATGTGAAAATAGAAATTGTCCTGCTTTGAATGTTTTATCCATATTTCAGTAAACTACTACTGATTATCTAAACACTTTATCTATTACCTATAAATCTCACAATGATAAAATTTGTTGTTGTTCTATCTACATATAGAGTTTCTGTGTACACCAATTAAATGTACACAGTAGAATAGGAAAAAAGGGAGATGTCATTTTCTGGCTGAACTTACCTGGTCTTGAAAAATCTAAACAGGAAATTCTAAGGCTATTATCTAGCTTGGGAAGACAAAATACTGCAAAAGGTTCTATCAAATCACTTCTTTTCTATTACTAAGAAAGTGTTGAACTTAAGCAGGTCTTCACTTTTCATAGGAGACCCTCCAAAATGCACTCCACTTTTTGACATGCAAAACAATCAAGAAAAAGATATGCTGTTCCATTCAGCAATTCTTTGTCTTTCAGATAATGTTCTCAGCTAGGTTCACAAATAAATAAATCCTTATATTTGAGCATTTACATATCAACACTCTGTTATAACAATCTGTTTACAGTGCTGTTGTTAGAACTGCTCACTTCAACAGAGAAATTTCTTTATTTCCTTTTTATTCTCAGAGTATATAGATTGATTCTTGCCAATGAAATGAATAGATATGCACAAAAGATTCATTTATGAATATCTTGGGCAAACACTGATTTAATTTATTATATTTATACCTTGCTTTTTATTGAGGAGCCTAAAACAGTGTAGATTTTCTCTCCCATTTCCCTACAACAATTTTGTGATATAGGTTGTGCTAAGAAGAATGACTAATGCCAAGTCATAAAGTAACCCTCCATAGCTGAGAAATGTAAGATCTTAATTGATACATTTGTGATCAAAGTTCTGGACCAGGGAAATAGTATATAATTATTTATAGCAGAGATTTCCAAACTTGGCAACTTTAAGACTTCTGGACTTCAACACCAAGAATTCTAGGATTTGAAGTCAACAAGTCTTAAAGTTGCCAAGTTTCGGGACCCTGATTTATAGTGTGGTACAGCTTCAGTTGCCATAAACAATTTCAGCCTAAATTCTCAGCATATCAATACATTTGAAGATTTCTTTCTAAATGAACTTTATAAAAGATTTTTAATGTGGGATAATTTATTATTATATATATATATAATATATATATTATTATATATATATATATAATATATATATGTGTGTGTGTGTGTTTTTTTAAGTTTTCGCGGGTACTTACATGTGTGCTGTTCAGCTTCCTTCAGGTTATTATCCCACATCATTGTAGTGCTTTTAAAGTTGTAGCAATGTTTCAGCAGAATCTCATCTGCCATCTTCAGGCATAGCCTGACCCATATACAAACTCAATACAGAAGCCTGATGATGGCAGATGAGATTCTGCTGAAACGTTTCTACAACTTTAAAAGCACTACAATGACGTGGGATAATACCAGAAGGAAGATGAACAGCACACATGTAAGTACCTGTGGAGTCATTTGCATGAGAATTGGGTGGCTATATAATTGTAAAATATATATTTATTTAATAAACAAATAAAATATAAAGGTAATAAAATCCTGGTATAACTCATATTAAATAATGACTGTTCATTGTATAGTTAGTTACAAAATAGACCTGGAAAGACCTTCTAGTCCAGTCCCCTGCTCAAGCAGGAAACTATATCATTTCAGACTGTGGCTGTCTTAAAAACTTCTAGAAATGAAGCACTCACAACTTCTGAAAGCAAGCCATTCCACTGTTTTATTGTTCTCACTGTTAGAAGTTTCTCCTTAATTCTAGGTCTCTTCTCTCATTGATTAGTTTCCATCCATTGTTACTTGTCTTGCTTTTTGATGCTTTGATCCCCTGTTCTTTGTGGAAGTTCCTCAAATATTGAAATATTGTTATTGTCAACTTGTAAAGCATTCCTGGCATGTCACCCCTTGGCCTTCTTTTCTTTTCTTCCTAGCCATATTCAATCTCTGCAACTGTTCTTGATTCATTTTAGTGTTTAATTTTTCATGAAAGCCAGCATTTATAAGCTTTTATGTTGGCTTTTTAATAACATTTCTTTTAATATAGTTATTTCTCTAAATATGTATTGTAATACTTTAATTATCATATTTTTTATGAAAAACTCTTAAGAATGAAATTAATATTCACTATTATTATCTTTATCATTGGGAATTATTCTCAAGATAATTATGTTGGCATTGCAAGTATTTAAATTTCTATTAAACTTTTTATAGTCATCAACCATGTTTATCTTAAAAGATGACAAATGATAGCTAATGAAATCAGTTGAACAAAAGTAGGCACATTAAAAATCATGCATTTTAATGAATGGATGGGTATAATTTGCCATACTAAACTGGAGACAGAAAGATAAAGTTAAAAAAAAATCAGAGATATACTTTACTTGTAATGCAGCAAATACAAAAATAATATTCTCTGTAAACCAGACAATTTTTTATTTATTTATACAATTTATACAGCCACCCATCTCATCGAAGTGACTCTGGAGTACACAACAATCAATTTTTGTTACCTGAAGTGTATTAAGTGTAGCTTTATCTTTCATGATGCTATGTGTTCATTGTACAAGTTTATTGGGATGCACAAATGATACACTGTTAAAGGCTGAATTTTAGATTTAGATTTAGTGATACCTTAAGCCAAGATGGTGCTGATGATGGCGAAATGCTCTCTAATGGTTTCTTTATTCCTTATTATTATTATTATCTGCAATTCACTATGATTTCTACTCACAAGACCATCTGCTAAGAATTAGGCAATGTTTCCTTAAGGAGCATCTTTCTGATTCCCCCACCCCCACCTGTCTTTGCAAATTTGGAGGAGATTCTAACCAATTCCCTGGTGCTATGGATTACAACAAAGAAAGCAAAGAAGCGACCACACCGGAAGAGGAGACAAGATAAATGAGTGGGAATTTTAAACAGACTAAGGAATAGGGGGAAAAAACTCCTCTCCCTTCAATCTTTCTGACTAATTTATGCTTACTGGCTCACAAGATGGATGAAATTCATCTTTTAAATAGATGGAATTCTGATTTTCATAATTGTTCTTTGTTTTACTGAAACCTGGGTTAATCCACAAATTCATGGGGACACCATAAACATCCCAGGATTTCACATCTAGATCAGACAGAATTGAAGAGACATCAGGTAAAACAAAGGGTGGAGGATTATGTTTACATATCAACAACAATTAGTCTCAGGATATAACTATAATATATAAGTTTTGTGATGAAAACTTGGAGTCTTTACACATCAACTGCAAGCCCTTTTACTCTCCATGTGAGTTATCCTCATTTGTCCTAATAGCTGTGTATGTTCCTCCACAAGCCTGTGGAAACAAGGCATTACAAACGCTTGCTGATCAAATTATGGAGGCTGAAGCCAAACACCCAGGTATCATTTTAGGAGATTTCAATCAAGCAAATTTAAGGAAAGAGCTCTCAAAATATTTCCAGCATGTAAATTGTCCCAC
>BHFT01020281.1:0-25256 GCA_004320025.1 Laticauda laticaudata | reverse complement strand
TTCCGATGACATCCAGGCACTTGATGATCCAGCTGTGCAGTAGTGAATCAAATGCTTTCTTGTAGTCAATCCAAGTGATATGCAGATTTGTTTTTTGGCTTTTGCAGTTTTCTAGAATCATTTTGTCGATCAGGAGCTGATCTTTTGTGCCTCTGCTTCTTCATTTGTTTCCTTTCTGCTCTACAGGCAATATGTTATTTGCTTATGGGTAGTCCTAGATCCTGTCAGCTATTATGCTGGTCAACAGCTTGAACATGGTTGGCAGATATGTTATTGGCCTGTAATTTGAAGGTGTTGCCCCTTTTTCTGGATCCTTCTGTATCAAGTAGGTCTTCGCAGTTGTTAACCATTCACTGGTGTTTCCTGTCTGCAGCATTTCATTGAATTGTTCAGCCATTTTTTCATGCAGGCTAATCAGGTATTTGAGCCAAAAGCCATGCAATCATTGCCAGGCAATGTCCAGTTCTTGACTTTTCTTATTCTGTTGCTTATCATTTCATTGATTCATTTATCTGCATGGGTTGTTATTATTATTATTATTTTAATGGCAGAGCCTTTTACAGGAGTGGCAGTCTTCACCTAAAAGAGGTAGATAGATGAAATGGGCCTACTTTGATGTTTTCAATCTTAAAACTCCCATTGTTCTAAAATTTGCTTCACTATTTGATGATTATGTCACAGTTTTGTTCTGAGGAATACTCAGGTATGTACCAGAATGCTTCAACTTACTACAGAAAAGACAAATCTTGTTATCACCCATACAGATGGTTCCAAAAAGTATGAAACATGTTGTCTTACACGTAGAGGTAATATACTCTCATTGGATGCTGAAGCATGGTTGTTTTTATCACCTTTTGCTAAAGTTAATCCTACTTCCAATAAATTTGGTCCTGTCAGTCAGATCATTTTAAATCATCATGATATAAAAAAGCCCTAGATAAAATTCATTTATTGCTCTTCTCTAGAGACAGTCTATACTTATTAGGTTTTTTTAAATTATATTAGAGGTGCTATCAAACAATGAATTTTGGGTATAGATCTTTAAACAAATTTAAGCAAGGGGGTCACACACCACATTATTTATCTGATTCTCCAAAAAGGATTTGTTGCAGCCTCTTGTCATCCAACATCATTCTAAAATTTTGTAAGGTCTTCATTTTAGCCAGTCTGGATGCAGTCCTTTGTGGACATTTTAAGGATACTCCCATGTCTCTCCAATTACGTCCATGAGATTATGGCTTATAGAAACTCTAAATTCTATACTACAGGTAGTTCTTGACTTGCAATTTTTAACTTCCTTACATTCAACAGCACTGAAAAAAGTGATTTATGACCACTTTTATGACACTTATGACCATTGTAGCAAATCCATGGTCATGTGATTTACATTCGGATTGATAACTGACTTACATTTATGATGTTTGCAGTGTTCTTGGGTGATCTGATCACCTCTTTCAACCTTCTCACAAATGAAGTCAATGGGAAAACAGATTCATTTAACAATCATGTGACTCTAACAATGGTAGTAATTCACCTAAAAATGTGGCAAGAAAAGTCATAAAATGGAGCAAAACTCACTTAACAATTTTGGCTCAATTGTGGTCGTAATTGAGGACTATCTATACTAGGCCACTCAACTTCTATTTATCCAATGTTGAAGTAATTTCTGGGCAAGGAATGTGATTTCTACTTGCTGTTATCTTCTAGTTTGGTGTTTCTTTAACAAGAGCTGTGTTGTTGTGTTTATTGCTGGTTGATCATGAAATCATGGCAATGAATCTCCATTACTAGATCTCATGTATTTTCCCCCATTGTAGTCTTTCTTTTTCTTTTCCACTGTTAGGATGATAAAAGACAACTTTAGTATAGACAAAGGAAGATTGTTATTTTAAGAATATAGGCTATTTGCTTCCCACAGTAAACCAAACAAAAGTCATTTGTCTTTTAGATTTACTCTGAAGTTTACTAACATGTTTAAATAAAAAAGAAGACAGAACAGAGAACTGTTTTCTTGTCCTGTTTTGTTTTTGTTCTACTAGCTCAGGGGATGGAAACCATTCTGGCAGCCAAGGCCCAGCTCTATAATTATGCAGGGGCCAGACCAAAAAGTGGCAAAAAAAAAACAAATGGGTAAAAAAGCCCACAACCATCATTTCATTCTTCTCAGACTGATTTTATGTAAGTACCAAAACACTGAGCCAGTTTGATGTTACATATTAAAGTTGAAAAAAATACATCCATCATAATATATAATGCTGAAGATTTTATTTGTTAGATTGCTGTTCTACAAAATTTTACAATACAGATCTATAATTTTATATAGAAAAAAAAAGCTTTTCAACAGTACATTATGTACAACAGTGGAATGGTTTGTGGATTATCCATATCCAGTTTTTTTTAAAGAGACTCTCGATGGTTTAATTGATTATCCTGCAGCTTTCAGGTATTCTGGTATTAAATTATCTTTGTGGCCTCTTCCAACTGTACAGTTCTATGACTGTAAATGAATATCTTCTTCAGTTGAATTGGTTAATGCTTTACTATTGAAATTTGGTGGTAGCAAATTCCATTTATGTCCATGTTTAATGTGGCAGCCAATCCTTAACAGCAAAAAAGAGAGCTCATTCTAAATCTTAGGATGGAAAGGATATGGTTGATTTATAGGGACTCATACTTGTTTCCTCCATGTTCCAATGAAAAAGCTCAAGCATCCTGAGGACTATAAATTCAAGTTATAGTTGTTGGATGAAGTGGACTGATGTTCATGAAAGTTTATGTATTTTATAAAATTTGTTATTCTGAAAAACTACTATAATGAACCTGATATTTTTGCCACCATAGACTAATAAGGCTATCCTATCATATGATCCCAACATTCTCTGAAGGAAGAGAAGTGACTAGCTAAGAACTGGTCCAGATTTTTTTACGGGTGCTTTTATCAACAAAAATGGAACTATTTAAATATATCCATGCTTTCTTAGTGGAAAGGGAATTCTAATCATTCAATATTTGGCATGTGAACAAGGTATTTCTATATCCTTCCCAATATATGTGTTATACATATGTGTACAAATTGCAGAAAATTCTACTTTCTATGTCATCAAATTTGGTGCAAGTGCCATAGAATGGATTCCATAAATGCCTGATGAAGCTATCTCAAAGAATAAGGCATTAAAACTCAGAAAACTGAGAAATATATTAAGGATTTAACATTTGTAAAAATGATTAATAGCCATTATTGCAATTAAGGAAATGAAATGTTGATATTAGAGCTTCACTTCTGTTGCTTGTACAATTTATTGATAGAAAATTAGGAACAATTTGATCTTTGTAGGGTCAGGATGCTTTCTATATTTTCAATGCATATAATCCAGGAGAAAGAAAGCCCAAGAAAAGAAAGAGAGGTCACTTTTGTTTCTTTTTACAGATATGTATAGTCCATTTATATAGTGCATATGGATTTGATGACAATCAACCATAATTAAAAACAGATTTTTTTTGAAATCTGACTCAAATACATTCAGTACAGTTTTCCATGGCAGTTAGCAGGCAGAAATATGTCTCTCTGTGCATGTTTTCTGAACTTTTTATTGGCATTTTGGGGTTCCTAAAAAAAAAAAAAACCNTTGGCATTTTGGGGTTCCTAAAAAAAAAAAAAACCCATGAGAGACACTGAAAAGAAGAGAGGAAAAAAACTATTATCCAAATCTATCCATGTCAAAAAAAGATGTGTATAACTATTCTTTTTTATTGAGTGTACAGTCATTTGTTTTTCTTTTTAAGACATTTATTTAGCAACAATTGCATGCTTATTATGTAGAGGTTGTAATGTATAAAAATGTTTAACTGGAAAATGCCCAACAAAGATAGATAAAATTAATTTGTTGATGTCGGACACAGTTCCAATATTTCTGCAACAGTGCATTGATTGGCATGTTCCTTATGAGATCAGAGATAAGATTCAAGCACTATAAGATAATGATTATGATATTGATAATGACAATTTATTAAATGTATATACTTCCAACCAGGTGGCAGTTTCTGAAATTGCAAAATTCTACATGCTTCTGAAATCCCCCAGCTAAGTACTTTGTAGCATAACATACACAAATAAATATTTGGACCAGCTTAAAAATGGAAATTACCTGAGTTCTGCTAGATTAAAGGTATCTCCATTCCTTTATAAAGCCACTACATTCTGCACTATTTCCCTTTGGCTTTCCTTTATTCACTACCATTGGAACAGGAGGGAAAAGAAATGTGTTTTTTTTTTAAAGGAACAGCAATGGATAACAAAAGAAAATAATAAGCCTCTTTCTTCCTCCTTTCTGGGTGCTAAAAATTGGAAAGGCTGGATTCTTTTCATACTGCAAAGTTCAAATACTCTCCACCCACACTAGAGTCAAAAGGAAATGATTGTATATTAATGTGACATTTACTATCTCCAGTGTTGATCCTTCACCTTCCTCTTTTGTTTTTGTTCTGTTTTACTGCTGAATGGTGCTACTCCTAATTTTGCATTCGTAGAATGTGATAAGCACCTTGATGTTCCAACTACTCCACCTATCATCAGGAGGAGGGGGGGAAGTCTCACCAAGCATGGAGCAACAAACATGGAACTACAGTAGTCTGACTGGCTGCAGACCATATTCATCAACTTTAGACTCCTTCTGTCATCCCTTTCCTACATTCCCATTCTGTCATAACTAAAGTATTAACAGAGGGATACAATCAAGATCAAGGGAAGTACTAATACCACTCTATAAAGCCTTAGTAAAATCACACCTAGAGTACTGCATCCAGTTTTGTTCACCACATTATAAAAAAGATGTTGAGACTTTAGAAAGAGTACAGAGAACAGCAACCAGGATGATTAGGGGACTAATCATACAAAAAACGGTTACAGGAACTGGGCTTGGCTCATCTAGTAAAGAGAAGGACCAGGGGAGACATGATAGCAGTCTTCCAACATTTGAGGGCCTGCCACAGAGAGGAAGGGGTCAATCTATTTTCTAAAGTGCCTGTAGACCAGACAAGGAATAATGGATGGAAACTCAACAAAGAGAGATTTAACCTGGAAATAAGGAGAAACTTTCTGACAGTTAGAACAATTAACCAATGGAACAGAAGTTGCCCTCGGAAGTTGTGGCAGCGTCATCACTTGAGACTTTCAAGAAGAGATTGGACTGCCATTTGTTAGGAATGATGTAGGGTCTCCTGCTTGGGTGAGGAGGTTAGATGAGATGACCTACAAGGTCCTTCCAACTCTGATTATCTGTTATCTGTTAAAGCTGAATAGGATATCCACTCTCCCTGCTGTCCATTGGTGCAGTGGGACATGGGCTTTAAGAACTGTGGTGGCACAGTGATTATAATGCAGTACCTGCATTGTAGGCTAATTCTGCCGACTGCCAGCAGTTCAATTCTCACGTATTAAATATGTCAACCAGCTCAATGTTGACTCAGCTTTCCATTCTTCTGAGGTTGGTAAAATGAGGACCGAGATTGTTGGGGGCAATATGCTGACTTTGTAAATCACTTAGAGAGGGCTGTGAAGCACTGTGAAGTCTGAGGGCTATTGCTTTTGCTATCAAAGTCCTGGCTGTGGGGAGAGTTAGCCTGCAATACTGCACTTTAACACTGCTCATAAAGTTAGCAGGGCATAGGGCAAAGGACATGTGCACATAGCCTGCTACAGCCACTGATACCACCCATTATTGAGTATCAGGTATACTATATAGGTAGTCCTCATTTTCCAGCCATTCATTAAGCAACCATTCAAAGTCCCAATCTGGATTGTTGTTTTTTTTTAAACAAATTTTATTCAGTTTTTCACATTAAAAACAAAAATCTCTTTTTAGTGGACAACATATTTCCGGGTCATCACCTTTACATACAAATTGACACCAGGCAATTATATATTATTCATATATGCATATTTCATTCTATTATTACCTTTTCCATTCCAAATTTTCAGTAAGAGAGAAGGCCCTCTTCTTCTAGCCTTCTAGCCTCTTTCATTAATCTCAATCGAAACATATTTTTGTTTCATTTCAATTATTTCAAATATAATCCTTTAATATTTATTTTAAAAATAAAGATAAGCAATATGTGTTTGCCTAAAAACAATAATGATAATATAATGATATATATAATGAAATAATGATAAAAAGGTTACCAATATCTCTCCTTGCTTTTAATAGTCTATATTAACTGATTAATTTAGCTGGTTCTTTAGTCTGTCATATTCCCTTTCATTACACAATTCTTTTTATAAATTCTAGATTAATACAAATTTTAACACTAAAGAAAAAAAAAACAAAGTATAGGTTTCCCGCTTTTACTGTTTTGAGTGTGACATCTCAGTGATTAAAAATATACCTTATATCCCTCATCTTGTTTCCCAATAACCATTTATTTTTAAGAAGTTACAGTAATAAACATTACATCTTTTCATTTGGGATTCTGCCAGCATATTTCCCCCCCTTAATTTTTAACAAGAGTTATCAGTATCTATATTTACCCTATTTCTAAATATTTTTAATTTGGCAAGAAATATTCTTATTACCCCTTGTCACCCTGCAGAATTCCCTTTTTAATTCATCAACCATTATCTCTGAAAAAACAATTTCTTTTAAACATTTTACTGTTTCCGTATTTCTTTATTTTCAGTACCTGTTTCTACGCTTCTCCTCCCCCTCTTTTCCCCATATCTTTTCTCATTCCAGTTTCTCTATTTCTTGATATCTTCCGCTCCCTTTTCTGCTGGGATCTTCTCTGTCTTTCCTGACTTCACAGGTATTCCCCCTTTGACTGCCTTCTTAAATTTCAACTTTTTAACCTTCCTTCTTTCCCACTTCTTTGTAGTGTTCTTGTGTGTTAATTGTCTGCTTAAAATGTCTTCTTCTTGAATCGACTCCTTTCTCCTTCTGAAGCTCTTTCTCTTGTTCTTTAATCATCATTCCATTTTTCTAACACAGAGCAAAGTGAGATTCGTCTCTTTCCTGTAGTAATCTCTCATATTTTTTAAGATCCATTTTTAATTCCCGAAGAGATAACATCATTACACACTCTTATATTTTATGATCGTTTAAAGTCCACACACAAAAAACAACAACCCACTTTTACTTTCCTTCTTTCTTCCTTAATTTTTCTAAAGTTCTCAGTTATTCCAGCCCAGGGTCTGTACCAAAACATCAATCAATCCCACAGTCAGTCTTTTCCTTGCTTTTTTCTTTATTCTGGTTCTGCTTTCACTTTCTTAAGATTCCCTACTTTGTTTCAGTATTTCTTTAATGTTATATCCACATAAGTTCATTCAGAAACAGGATGTTTTCCTTTTTATTTGAGCTCAAGTTTTGTCAAAAGGTGTCACTCTCATTATACAAAGTCTTTTACCTTTTTCCCTTTTTTTTATTTAGAGTTTTTCAAACCTCAATATTCCAGCACAGTCCAGTCTCCCAATTTGTAAAACTTTATCTTATTATTTTTAGACAATCTTAAGTCCAGTTTTATTTTATGACTGTTTATTGCCAAAATAATTTTAGGTCCAATTAGTTAAATCTTTAGTTCCAGCTTCTTCCTTTCCTGGTTCGAAGCCCCACTTATCTGTCAAAAATATTTTCTTATTTTTTTTCCTGTCCCTTTGTAAGTTCGCCGCTCACTTTTCTTTTCTTAAAAATTCCATGTTACCTTAATCCCAGGGTACTTTGGTTTAGTTGTATTACCCAGTTGTCCCTGTTCAGATGTTATCCACCTCTTTCTTCCCTCCTGCACAAATTTTAATCCTGCTGAGTCCCACCTCTTTGGGGTGGCCATTTTAAACCACCGCTGCAGTCATCTTCAGGGGGAAAAAGACCAAGCCCAGGGGGGGAAATGCGGCTCCCCTCAACCTGGCTTGTGGCTTCCCCTTACTCCGCCGCCCCTCCAATCAGCCCCTAAACGTAATGATCAGGGCTCTCCAACGAAAGAGCACAGACCATAGCCATAGAGAGTCGCGATCTATGGTCCGTCAGCAAGGAGGCTCCGTCTTCTTCTCCCAATCTGAATTGTTAAATGAAGACTACCTGTGATAGGAGACAAAGGATAACACATTGAATGCTATCAATTTAAATGGGTAAACATTATTTTAACACTAAATTGTTCTAAGTCTGTTTAACTTGGGTTCAGATGAAGGCAATTTTTGAGGAAGATGAGCAGTTGAGAAATGTGAAACATAAATAAAACTAAAACATAAATATTATTAAACAAGAAGAAAAAAGAGATGGTATTACATGCAAGTGTAATACCTTAGAAATAGCCAAATTGCCAATATATTTATCTCCCATATATATATTTATCTCCCATTCTATTAATTCCTCTCCTGGAATTAATTGTGAAAAATCATACATTTCTAAGACTTCGTTGAGTGCAGCTACCATTTAGCTAGATAGAAATAGATTCTATATTTGGAGAAATCTTTGCAAATCTAATCTTTTTATGTCAGAAGAAGAAATCACTGGTTTATGAATATAACCTACATTTTATCTGATTTTTACAATATATTGCTCAGCTAGTTTGGCACATAATTTCTTTAAAAAGCTAATATTACAGTTTTGTTTTCCATGTTCCTCACTTATTCTGCACTATAAATATGTACAGAATTGAAGAAATACCACTAAGTGGGATTTCAAATTATTTAGGGGTGGTCTCTTGAGATGATTTCCAAAATCTACAAAACTCAACTCTAACAAATTCCAGATTATCATAGGCATAGTTTCCCTTCGTATTTTTTTTTTCTGTTCTCGCCCAATTTTGTAAAAACCTCAGCTATGTTTAATGTATGAAATAGCTGGAGAATCACCCAATTTGAAATCCACTTGGGTGGATTTATGTTCATCCTGACTTTTTATTCATAGGAAATGGCCCGTGAATGTTGTTAGGCTTTGCATAGAATCTAAATAGAGTGATGTGTAATTATATTCTGAAGCAGTTGTAAGAAAGAATCTTCCATCTAGAAATCTCTGTTTGTTTTGTTTACAATAAACAAATGGGTATTTTCTGTAATTGAAAATAAGTTCCCACAGATGGATTTGCCTTCTTTACTACCACTCTATCTGAAAATTTGGATAAGTAATGCCTTGAGAAACAAGTGAGTTTAAATAAGAATTTAAGAAGAAGGTAATTTCTCTGACCAGAAATAAGGACAAAGTAAATGAATGTACAAATATACTATCACTGTACTTTTAATATTCCAAACAACTGCAAACACTTCCCTGTCTTTTTCAGATTAACAGCTGGGGGCTTTTGTGCAAAGAAAGGCCAGAACAAAAAGTAATTTGGTGCAACTGAATCACTACTATGTTAAAGTTTATTTTAATTCAGGATAATACAGTCATTACCTGTGTAGGAGGACTGTCAAATGATTGCTTATGTTTCTGCAAGTTCTAGGGCTATTCCCATCTGTTGTTACATTTTTCAACAAAATGGCAATGTCGTTGTTTTTTTTAAAAACACATAAATAAAAAAAATATTAGCTGGTCTGGATTCGTATGCATGCATATGCCCCCTAGTTGTGAATAGCGAAATTCCAAATAATGTTTATTTGCTTTTATAACATAAAATATTCTGGGCAGGGGGGATAGAATTACATCCTCAGGCCATTCTAATGAACTCAAGAAACTGAACTGGTTGAAGGGGGGTGTCGGACATAAGCCTTTGGCAATACTTTTGCTCTTTGCCTCAAAAATATTCAGAGAATTCTAGTTACCAAATGAATCTCATAATTTTTTTTAAAAAAAACCTCATTTTCTTTTTGCATACTAATGAGAGACTCAAAAACTACAGAGCCATTAAAAGTACACGTGTTTTATCACTTCTTTGTAATATGTTAATGGGAATCTAGACCAGAGTTTGTCAACCTCAGCAACTTTAACATGTGTGAATTCCAACTCTCAGAATTGGAAGCAGCAATTATAATAGCAATGCCAATGCATTATACCTGGAGTGTCTGCCACCTTATGCTTGCTTGTACTGTATTCCACTGCTATGGGGTGATAGACTGCCATGAGCTGGAGGGAGTAGGAACTGGATGGGAAGGGGGATGCTTGGGAGAAAGGGAGAGTAAAAGCTGTGATACCACAGGACGGTGCTCCAAGTCACACAATGGGAAGAAGCAGGGAGATGCATACCAACCGATGGTCAGACTGACCGTTATGAAAACAACTTGCATGAACTGGATTAGTTGAAATGGGATGGGCAGCAAGAGGCAGATGTGGGAGGAGTAGAATGGTTTTGGTGCTTGAATACCAGTTTTGGTTTTTCATTACTACAACATACTTGATTTCTTATAAAACTATACTTTTCTCAACAAATGGAGCCAAGGATTGTTTCCACTCAGAGGTTTAAGCTATGGCAGGTGTGACACAAACTTCATTAAGAAAAAAAAAATCTATTTTTCACCTTTCACATGTTTTCATTCAGAGCGCTTTACTAGGTGTGTAATAATTTTCTTTCTCTTCAGAGTGGCTGCTGAACCATTGACAAGGCAAAAAGAGAGTTGGAAGGCCAGAGTGACATTAATATTCAATCCGTTGCTGAACACACACACAAAAAAATGACATATGATTAGACCATTTGCCATATTGGCTCAAACAGTTTGGCTCTACTCCAGAAGTTTGGTCATCGCTGTTTATAGATCACTTTACACAATTATTGATTAAACAGTGACAACTGTTTAACAACTGAATTGACAACTGAATGAGCCAGCAGAAGTAGACCCATAGTTTCCAAAAGACCACCCTGACAATAAACCTCAGTGTAAGCAGTGCAAAATAAAGAGAAGGAAAAGAAGGGGGGAAGCTACCAGAAACAGAAGGATCAGCATAAACTGAAATAGGATTCAAGGATCTTAAAGAGTCCCCCCCCCCAAAAAAAAAAAGAAAGAAAGAAAGAAAGAAAACCCCAAAAAGGTTTGCTGGAAAGGTTATGCATAATGTTGTTAGAGAAGAGAGAAACTGAAGTTCTATTTCAAGTAAATTGTTTATATGGTTTATACTGACTCTTCCTAGTATGATTTGATTGCTTATTGTACCCAGTGACTATTATTACGTGTTGTACCTTATGGTTCTTGACGAATGTATCTTTTCTTTTATGTAGAGCATTTGCACCTAGACAAAGTCTTGTCAATCACACTTGGCCAATAAAGAATTCTATTCTATTCTATAAAAAAATGACATTTTACAAACATTTGCAATATATCAGAACTGTATATTCCTGTTTTACTCAGCCCTAGATCAGAAGTGATGTAAAATGTTATGAGCTCCTTCCTTTTGTCCAGTTCTCCAGCTCTCTCAGTCTTAGACTATGATTAATTGTTACTTCATTTGCCAATAGGAAGATAGCCTTTCTGGGCATAATTCAAACTCTTAGTTGGAAACAGTAATCATATCTTTCTTGACTAATATTATATCCTTTGCCACATAGGCTAAGTAAAGTCAAGGCCAGTTCTGACAAGTGTAGGCAACAGCAATTTTTTATTTTAAAAATTGACTAATAATGAGTAAAAAAAAATGAGCCATGATATATTGCATCAAGGTTAGGCAACTGCTGAACTGGAACCTTTAAACTTAAATCAAAATGAATCAAAGAAAAACAACCAGAGGGTGTTTGTGATTCAGAATCTTGACTTATTTTTGGAGACATGAATCAGCTCCATCGACAAATGATGGAAAAGAAAAGAGACTATCAGCCAAGAATGGAGATGAACAAGGTCCAATTTAAGCATCACCACAGTATAAGAGGATATTGGGCATGACTTTGCTCCAGGTGAATCATTCAGAGAGACAAGTCTTAAAGACAAACCACAGGCCTGAAGAATAAGGTTTCCTGAGAATAAGAAGTGCAAAATTCTGAAATACCATTGGATGGGACAAGTAGAGTCTTCTGAGTCTCTTTGCTCCCAGTGGTTTGGATTTTGGCATCAAAATGTGACATCCCATACTTGGGAATCAAATATTATTAGGGGCCACCTTCTCAAGAAGCATAATTTTAATTGATGAGTTCGATGGCTGGCAGCTGGACTATAGATGGAATCCCAATGGCTCTAATTACCTGACATTTATGACTTACTCAGGTAACCTAAAATAATTGTGAAGTACTAAATAAGTTGGAAAACATGTCTCTAGTTACCACCTGAGAAAGAAGGGAGATTAAATTCTGGATAGGTTTTGACAAATGACCCCCCTGGTAGCTCATATTGCCAGGATATACTGTTGTCTATGACCAAAGGTGAAAGAAGCCCTTTTGCTTTCCATTTTAAGAAAATATCTACTCAAATGATACACAGAAATCAGAGACTGAAAAGAGAAACTCATGCAATTGGAGTGTGCTCTGCATCTTCTGAGGTAGCATGTAGTTCGTCGTCTAGCATACATGACTTGGTCTTCTACAAGAAGGGTAGATTTGGTGTCTGGGAAGAGCAATGATTAGTTACTAGGATATATTGATTATTTGTTCAACTATTAATATGTTAATCACCAGTTATTGCTAGTCATTAATTGGTGAATTTTACATTGAGGTACATTTTATTTATTTCCAGAAGATCATGACACTCATTCAGCTGATTTTTAATACTTGATGCTCCCATGAGATAGGTTGGGCTGAAAGAGTTATTGAACCAATATAATCCAATGAACTTTCATAACTAGGGATAGATTTGGACCTGAATTTTCCTATTCCTGGACCAATATCTTAATCATTAAACCAACTAATTTAGCATAGCTAGCCAGGGAATTATGGGAAATGAAGTGCACAAGTCTTAAAATTGCCAAGATTGGACACTCCTGCATTGTACCATATTGGATGCTCTACATAAGAAGCTTTGCTATACAATTCTGTTGGTTTCCAGAATTTAACTGGCTGGTATGGAAGGAAAGATCTTTCCTATTGTGACAACCACCTTGTGGAATTTCTTTTCTAGAATGATATTGTGGGATTTCTTTTAAAAAAAGGTTGATGTTGCTGAGGTTTTGATGTTGCTTCCTTTCTTATTTATCTGTAATTATCCATATTTAATAAGATTGTGTTTTTTTAACTGTTGCTAGAACTGTGAATATAATTTTGAATCTATTCATAAAGACACATCTGGAAATTCTATTTTTTCCACATTTATGCCACTATCATCTAGAGTCTTAATTAAAGTGTGAAAAAGGTAGGATGACTGCACAATAAAAACTTTGTCTGAAAGCAGCGTAGATTAAACGTCTGTTTACTTCTAATAGTGGAGTGGAAAACCTTGAATAAACATTGCTGTAAACTAACATTTGTTATTTGTCTGCTTATTTTTTTTTTAAATGTACTGAACTTGAACTGGAACTGGAACTCAACCTCCCTAATGACAATTGGCTGAGTGTGATTTCACAAGAAATACACTGCTGAGAGTACTACAATGCCACAGGAATTTGTTACAATGTCTTGCCAAAGCATATTGTTCATTGCTCTGATTTTTAGCTGGATTTATTTCCATTCTACATTGGGTCGGTCAGCTTCAATTTGACATATCTAAGTTTCTCTTGTGGAACTTTTTTTTCTATGCAGTCATGTCCTCTAGAGTAACTTGTATAGATAGCAAACTGGATCTATTTTGCAAAATTTTACATTTCATCAGCAATCATGACTAAACTTATTAGTGGCCTATAGCAGTCATTCTCATTTTAAAAATATGAAAAGCTGTTCTTAAACTTCATAACAAGCATAACAAAACAATCAACAAATAATATAGCTGTTAAAATAAAAGTAACTAAAACAACAGAGGTAGCATTAATATTAAAAAGTAACCCAATAGAACAGGACTTAAACCCATTATTATTTGCAGCACGCGATGTGGAGAGTATCAAATATTAATATATTTATGATGAATTGAGGGCAATTTTCTGATATCAATCAGAACAGAGCTGTAAGAGACCTTGAAGTTCTTCTAGTCTAACCCCTTACTCAAGCAGGAGGTCTATACCACTTCAGATTAGTGGCTGTCCAGTCTTTTCTTTAAAACTTCCAGTAATGAACTATCTACAACTTCTGAAAGATTATATATAACCATCTACAACTTCTGAAAAAAGATAGATATAGATATAGATATAGATATAGATATAGATATAGATATAGATATAGATATAGATATAGATATAGATATAGATATAGATATAGATATAGATATATAGATATAGATATAGATATAGATATAATTTTTTTACTACCTGTTTTGTGAGCATGGCTTGATGGGCATGGCAGGGGAAGGATACTGTTTGTTCTTGTTGCCTCTTGCCGCAGTGCTAGGGAAAAAGTTAGAATATTATCTACATTGCTGTCGATGTAGGTACCATTTATTAAATGGAGATTAAATTTATATCCATCATATTATTCTCTTTCGAGATAAGCAATTTTTTAAATTATTGGAATGGTGCATGAAATAACATGCAACAGCCAAAGAAATAGACTAGTTTACATTAACTATATCTTTATACTTCACATTAACTATTCCTCTCTCTATACCTTTATGTCCATGCAACTGTCTTTGCTGCCACAGTATCTGTAAATGAATTGGCTTTTTGTAATTTAAACTTCTCCTTTTACACTTTTTGAGGATTTCAGCAGCTCTATCCAACCACTGGTTTCTCAGCCTTTTTCACTAAACTTTTCAAGAAGGATTTTGACTTCTTTCTTTTTATCTCCTTTGGTGAGAAAATTGGGGGTGGGGGTGCAATTCTCTTTCGGTTTTGCACTTTTTGACCCTGCAGTGAGAATAAACAAGGTCTCTTGTACAGTTTCAGCTAGTCCAGAATATAAGGGGAACAAGAATTTTTATAAAAGCATGTTCGTCAATAAAATATGTTTTCAGACTATTTTGAGACTGAGGCAGGCTGCTAATTTTAAGGAATGGGAGGAGGAAGGAAACTCATTGGTCACCTAGCCGCCTAAAACCAAGATAAATCAAGACAAATCAATCTCATTCAAGGAAGCTAAATAAATGAAGAAATGCTGTCTTGTTTTGGGAGATATTTTGTCTTTTTTGCTGGGATAAACAAAGGCCAGGTTAATAAATTTACCCACCTATCATTAAAAGCCACAAAATTTAACCTGAGAACAGAAATGGACAATTGATTTTTCTCTACACTTTGATGCATATGTATGAATTAATCAAAATACAAGGAGGACAACTATTCTCTTTCTTTCTGTTCTCTTTTATTCTTATCCTTTTCTTGAATGCTGATTTCCCCCTCTCTATCTGATTCCCTCTTTATGTTCTTTTTTCCTTCTCATGTACCTTCTGCCAGGGTTCTGCTTTTGGTCAGAAGTCTGTCTACCATGCTGACTATGTCAAAATAAGTCACACAACCCACAACTCAGCTTTAACCTTCAACCAGAATCCTACTTCAACCAATCTACCATCACCAACACAAGGCATGCACGCCCCTAACTACCTCAATTCCAACTACAGCTAGCCTTAAATGCAAGCTACTCAATGCAAGAAGCCTTGTAAATAAAATACCTGAATTTCTCCTCTTACTGAATATGGCTAAATTCAACATCATATTTGTATGTGAAACATGGCTCAAGCATCTCTCCCCTGACTCCATTACCACAGATGAGAACTATCATGTTTACCGATCAGAATCGTGAAATTCCGTAGAAGAGGTGGTGTTGGTATCTCCTATAAAAAAGTCCTTACAATCAAAAAAAACATCCCAAGTTACCCAAGGAAGCTGCTCTTCCTGAGACCATCATCTGTGAACTATCCTTTAATATCACATTTCAATTCTTACTATGTTACAAGAGCACTACTGATTATGACATCGAAACATGGCAAACAAGCTAAAATTCACTCTTAGAGCTTCATGGGCAACATACCCTGCTACATGCTTTTAATCTTTCTTGGTGACTTCAATCTAAATCTCATATTAACTGGAGCGCTCTAAGAATGAATGTAACAACTGAACCCCATACAAATGAACTTCTCTACAACGCTGTTACAAAGGTGACACCAAA
The DNA here is from genome assembly GCA_004320025.1 of Laticauda laticaudata. NCBI lineage: Eukaryota > Metazoa > Chordata > Lepidosauria > Squamata > Elapidae > Laticauda > Laticauda laticaudata. The sequence continues at coordinate 9,233 of BHFT01020281.1, read as the reverse complement.
CGAGTAAATCCAACAATAGTAGACTTAACCAACATACCCGGTTGATCTCATCTTCTATACATAGTTTGAATTAAATTTATGGAATACAAACTAAGAACCCTTTTCTAACAAGTGAACCAACAATATGACTAACTTTGTCTCCAATATACGCCCAACACAAAAATCATCAACAAATGACATAATCCCAATTATCATATTCAAAAGGCAACTAATCGATTTTATAAGACAATGATCTCTCATCTCCTTGATTGGCATTTCTCATTCACTGGATTGCAAATACTGTTTTGAAGAACCATTACAACATATTTTTACTTTGAAGTCAAAAGAGTCATCAAACCATATGTACCAAAAACCTCCCAAACAAAACAAAAAAAAACAAGATATCCCATAAATAAGGAAACTTCAATCCAAAAAAGAGGACACTCTGGCAAGAAAAAACAAAACTGGTCACGTTGGCAACGTTCAAAAGCCCAATACAAAAATTTTACGCACCAAGGATAAAGACTAAAAAATGCAGCCAATTGTCACTTTAACAAGAACGAAAACCTTCTATGTATCAAATTCCACCGTGCATTTTTACAAATTTTGTAAAACAAACTAAAAGATTCAAGGTCCATCCCACCCTGCAAGGCCTTAATAAAAAAACTGCAACGACAACACCATTAAAGCCAACCTCTTTAACACATTCTTTGGCTCAAGTATTTGTAAACAGCAATAGATCATGGCCCAGTAAATTTCCTAGTGACAACACAGAGAAACTACAATGATCTTAATAGCAATATCAATTTATAGAAGACACACGTTGAAAAAGCATGATGCAATCTAAAACGCCATCTCTATCTATTGGACAGGACAGAAATATGTGGCCCTACTTCCATCAAAAAGTTATCCACTGCAAAGCAGAAACCTAAGACATAATCTTTGAAAATCTTTCAGACGCAGCTCTTGCCAAAACTATGGTCACAGCATTGGTCATCCCCATCTTCAAAAGGGAGAATCTGGCCTAGTTGTGAAAATTACCAGACCAATCTTCTTTACGCTGCATACCTTGTAAAGCATGGAATAATTATTAAACAAACCATACCTTCCACTTGAGACACAACAACTACTCTAGATTTAAACAATTTAGTTTTTAGGAAAAAACTATCTGTATTGCAACTCTTAACACTGCAAAAACATATGGATTACACAACTCGATCAGGGCAAAGCAACTAGAACACAATCTACATAGAACTTACTGTAAAGCCTTTGATTCAATTGGGTACACACAACAAACTCTCTAAAACTAAAATCTTACGATATCTCTGACAACCTGCATAACTGGATAGAAGCATTCTGATCAAACAGACAACAAATGGTCAAATTGGGAGCATCTTGTAAAATTCTGTTACCTGTCTACGTGGTTTCCCCCAAGGCAAGTGTTCTAGGACAACTCTCTTCATACCTACATAAATGACCTCGTGATCATATAAGAGCAACTGCGTTCTCTTCGCTGATGATGTAAAGCTGTTCAATACCACATGACAATACACTACCAATTCAAAAAGATCTTCGACTATGTATCAGAATGGTCAAACAAAATGGAATTTCAAACCTCAACAAATAAATGCTCTGTCTTACATATTGGCAAAAAAAAAACATCAGAAAATAAAATATAAGTGAATAGTCAAGCCTTGATGATCCCAGATTTGGTCAAAGGACCTTAGAAATATTCATCTATATGGATTAAGTGCTAGAGCCCACTGTAACTACATTGCAAAAGGCATTAAGAGTTGTTAACTTAATCTTATGAGGGCTTTTTCTCCAGTAATATTTATACTACTCTATCGAGCATATAAAATATTTGCTGACAATACTTGAATACAGTCATCAGTCTGGAACTCACATTTATATCTGATATAGCACAGTTGAGAAAGTCCAGAAATATTTCACAAGAAGAGTTCTCCACTCCTCTACTCATTGTAGAATACCTTATGCCAACAGACTTGAAATTCTAGACCTAGAAAACCTTGAATTACAACGTCTTCGGTCTGATCTCAGTATAGTGTTTAAAATCATACATTGCAATGTCCTACCTGTCAATTAATTCTTCAGCTTCAATCATAACAACACAAGAGCAAACAATACATACAAACTCAAGGTTAATCGCACCACACTTGATTGCAGGAAATATGACTTCAGCAACAGAGTGGTGAATGTCTGGAATATTCTACCTGACTCTGTGGTTTCTTCCCCAAACCCCAAACTTTAACCTTAAACTGTCTACTATTTGATCTCACCCCTTTCCTAAGAGGTCTGTAGGGGGCATGCATAAGCATGCCCTGTCCTATTGTTTCTTTTATTTTTCTTATATGTACCCATTTCATGCATTCATAACTATGTATATACTTATATCTATTATCTTGTCAGTGATTGACAAATAAAAATAAATAAAATAAAATAAATAAAATAAATGAATTAATCAAAATACAACGAAGACAACTATTCTCTCTCTTTCTATTCTCTTTCATTTTTAACCTTTTCTTTCATGCTGATTTCCCCCTCTCTGTCTGATTCCCTCTTTATGTTCTTTTTTCCTTCTCATGTACCTTCTGCCATGCTTCCTCTTTTGGCCAGAAGTCTGATTTTTTTTTGTCAATAGCTTTTCAAATTACGTTGAAAGACAAATTAGGTTGTCCAAGCTCTGTTAGCAAGCTTGGATGAGAGAGTTATTGCCACATTCTTAGTGTCATTTATAAAGAAAAATCATTTATTTGAACTGATCCTTTTAGCACCAGCCTTTTAAGAAACACTATACAACAAAGATGACTGATGATGTTAGAACTTATTTGTGCAAAAACAAAAAACACCCAGCTGCAGTTACTAGTAATCGAGACAGCACCAAGGTAGATTGGGGATCAAATGTTGAATAAATCTCTTTGAATAAGAGTGAAATAGTTTGAGCAAATCCAGGAGAAGATTAATTCGGGGGTTGGAGGAACTGCTGAAGGCTGGGAGGCTAAACAAATATTTAGAAAGTATTCAACATATGGAGGTTAGCTCAACACTTGCTTCTGTTTAAGAACTGAATAAACATGTACAAACATGTTCCTGCACATGTTTGTAACATCTGACTTCTTGTGACACCAAGGGCAACTGTCTACTGCAGCTGTATTCCCTTTTTTAAAAACACTATTGTGTTTCTTTTTAGGACTGTCCAATTCTTCAGTGTGCAGGAACATGTTCAATCTTTGGAGAGAGGGAATACAATGTGAGTTCATGGCTGAATATCTACAGGTGAACAGGTAATGTAAATTTATTTATTTATTTATTTGATTTGTCAATCGCTTACAAGATAATAGGTATAAGTATATACATAGTTATGAATACATGGATACATATCAGAAAAATAAAAGAAACAATAGGACAGGGATGGTAGGCACATTGGTGCACTTATACACGCCCCCTACAGACCTCTTAGGAAAGGGGNCAAATAATGACCACTCTGTTGCTGAAGTTGTATTTCCTGCAATCAAGTTTGGTGCGATTAACCTTGAGTTTGTATCTATTGTGTGCTCTTGTGTTTTTATGGTTGAAGCTGAAGTATTCATTGATAGGTAAGTCATTGCAATGTATGATTTTATATACCATACTTAGAATCTGAATTAAAAGAATCTGACTTGTTGTCTAGAAAAGAGTTGAGTTGGGATTTTGAATGCACTTTGTTTATGCTCATAGCCAATTTTCCAGTACATTTTCCATGTTGGAAAGCAATCATTTGAGATCAATTGTTGAAATACATTTTAAATTGTTAAGTGCCATTATATTGTACCTGCCTGCTGGTAATTGTGTTGCAAATGGACTCCATCTTAACATATTTCAGATGCAGATCTTACAATGAGCTTTCTACTCACCTATTTAATTTGTTGTCTTTTCCTATTTTGCTTAACCTTCCCAAACATCCTCAAGGAAAAAACAAAGGAAGTTCAGTTGCCTTTTGAAAAAGCACCTTTGGGACTCTAAAGTGGTTTTTTTCCCCTCCCTTTTTCTCATTACCCAGGTTTCACAGTCAGTGACCATCATTAGGGGAAAAAAAATTGCTTTAACTTTTCTGACCTATGTTAAAGAAATATCCCCATAGTTTATGAGCTTAAGTACAGAATATTTGTCACTGTCCTCTTCCATAAGATTAATGTCATGTTTATTTATCCATCTTTATCTGTCCTCAAACTCAAGAAAACAAAACTACCACCTTAACCATCATCTGTGAGTTTCTCCAAGCATTTATGTCAATATTATACTTTTCTTCTTTCTTTATCTTCAATCCCAATTTTTCTGTTTCTATTTTTACTTTCATAATGAGCTCTTTAATTTTTACTTTTTGTTCACAAAATAATGTTGTCTGCTTATCTCAATTTATAACTCTTTCATCTTTCAGTTTGTATTTCAGCTGTCATTTCTCTGAAAGTTATCTTTTTTATAACAGATTCACTGCACATATTATACAGCTTTGAGAACAATACACATTCGTTTCTTTCTCTCTTCATTATTCTGACTCTTATCATCTTCACAGTTTTTACAGTTGCTTCTTATTCATTGCAAAGATATTATCTACCCCATCAAAGGACTTGGTAAATTAATAATGCAAAAGAAATCTGTTACTTGCATGATGTTCATCTCTCTGTTAAACATTTTACATTAACTGTCTAATTTTCTAAATTATATGATGATCAGTGAACAGGGAACCTTTAAACAGGGAATTGAAATTTTCATGCAATCTTTTCAATTAACAGTAGCACTTTTAGATGAAGCTTTGAAGCATTATACAAGATTTTTTCAAGAAGTTAGACAAGATAATGACACTTTTTGTTGATAACTATCCTGACTATTTATTTCAATTTTCTGGGGGGGAGGTGAGGGGCGGGGAGCCCAGCTATCTGGTTGCTTCGAATAGATTCTGATTTGAAGGCGCATATTCAAATAAAATCTTCCAATTTACTTTTTTCTTGATTCCCCCCCACCAATCTGTTAAAGGGGAAAATATTCAAAATGTCTTCATTGGTAAATATGTGAAGGGTGGGTGGATGACATGAACAACTACAGTTATTTATTTATTAGAATTTGTCAGACAAAAATGAGAACAAGAATAAAAAAGAAAATTCAATGACAAGGATGATAGGCACTGTAGGACGATGTAGATATATATTATTTATTTATTTTTATTTGTGACACTAAATTTAATCTATTAAAAGATAAACCTTGGAATGGTTTTAATATTTTGGGTTTCTCCTTGTGCTTTGTTTGATGATTACTGATTTCAGCGGAGACAAAGAAAATTACATTGACTTAGGATACAGTAGTGGGAAAATAAAATAACAAGGCAAGACAAATAGATATTCTGTTCCTGGCCTTTAAGAGTCTAAAACAGAGTGTTAAATTATCCTTTATTGAAGAAAGCTTTGGATCAATGCCATCTACCTTGTCTCTTTAGTCTTTTCTATGCTATGTCTTATATGTGGGCTCTTCTGAATGTTAATGTTTCAATGTCATGCAAGATGCACCTCAACTCTTAATCTTTATGCCTGGGATGGTAGGAACTTGGATAACCTACCCAGATGCTCTTTATTCACACCTAAGAGAAAGAGAAATGCTACTGAGATATAAATTAACACTATTACTGGAACTGGAATAGTTTCACCTTTTCTTGGTTTCAGTGTGGTGAATGGTACATAGCCACGTACATGCTATCTTCTGCCATATCCAGATTTACTCTACTTTCTCACTGGCCCATTCAAGATTGTGACTGGAGGAAGAGAGAGCCAACCCTAAGGATGAAATATTTCTACTATGTTGAGAATCTGTGTAGGAGAAAAACAACAAAGGGAAAAGCAAGAAGGGGAAAATTCTTCTATAGTTTCCTCTCAAATGTGCATATTCAGCTCATTCTCTTCATAACTGACTAGGTAATAAAGAGCAGATTAAACTGCAGCCACTGGGTGCAGAGAAACTCAGGTTGATGAGTAGCTCTGAACACTGTCATTTGTAGCAAAACAACTGGGAAGTGTGTGAATTTTCTTTACAAACTCAAAAGCATGGGTGTCAAACTCGTGTAGTTACGATGACATCATGTGACATATCATTACTTTTCCCTTCTTCGCTAAACCGACCATGGGCGTGGCCAGCATGTGATGCATCTGGCCTGTTTAACACAAGTTTAACAGCCCTACTCTAAAGTAATGATCGTTAACTTACTAATACAGCCAAATTTAATTTGAATACACCCAATGTGCCTTTTTTTTTTGTAAGTAACTGTTGGTTATTATTAGATGGGTCTGTGGTATTAAGAAGCAGGACACAGCAGGAACGGTAATTATGTCTTTAGTGAAGTTTAAGTAAAATGTTGCTCAGCCGTGGCTGGTGCCGGCTTTTTGTAGCTGCTGCTGTCCAAGGCTTCTGCCACTGACAGGACTTTATTTCTCCCGCCAGTGGCTGGGCCAATGAGTGGAGTATGTTAGCCGACTTTACTCTAGGGCCAAATTTGGTAGTATTTAACAGTTGTGTTGTACAGATCTGACATCAAAAAAATGAACAACTTCAGAGTAATGAGACATCAACAACATGGCATCCATTAGCAAGCTCAACAACTGGCAAGTGGACAAGGTGCCATATTACACCAAGGCCAGGGCCATTAGAACTGGGTTGCCAAAATACAGACAGCCAACAGAGGACAGGAATAAGCTACAGAAAACTCTGACAGCTAATAGTCATCTGAAATTTTTCAGCTTAGAACTGCTTATTTCATTTGATTATCCAATTTTCTCACTGTGTTATCCTTTGTGAGCTGTTGAGTGTAACCCAAGTGGAGAAAGTTGGTTTTCTGTTGCAATTTTTAAAAAACCCAATCCAGCAATCTTGAATAATATCACTGGAAATGAGCAAGGGCAATCTTTTTCTTAGCAACTTCCTTCAAGAAGATGGGGAAAAGCCAATGATCTGCAAGATGTTTAATGGAAGAGGAATGTGTTGTCCTTTTTTCTCTTCCTTCTAGCATTCCTGCTGGAAATTAGTGGAAAGAAAATAAAATAGAAGCATCTGCAAGTTTCTTAATATGTAACTTATGTACGATAGACAGTGGTGCATATGAAAGACTGTAAAATATGTGTTCAAATGTGCAGCAAATCTGGCAACATGGGTGGGCTCCCAAGGTTGAAATTGTGGCTCAATTCATACTTTAGGAGATTACTTTATATCTGCTCTGGAATTGTTTTTAATGTTGAAAAAGAGGGATGGAAACTTTTATAAATAAAATGTACAAGTTCATGTGTAAAAGCATAAACAACCTAAATGTACTGCACTGTGAACATTTTTCCCTGAGGTAGAGAGAACTTTTGAAATATAAACTTGACAAGAGAAATAATAATTTTCCTGGTTTGTAATCTTAAATACAAATAAATAATGACATCCATATGAATCTACATCCTCTTCTCCCATCTGCGCATGTAGACACACTCACTGTGAGTTATTTTATTTGCTTGTACTTAAGAGATGTGGCAAGACAGTGATAATATTGTGATAATATTGTTAGACATCCTGGATTAAGAGCAGGTTGATAATTTAAAGTAATCATTTCCAACCTCCTGTTCTCCAGATGTTTTGGATAAAAGCTCCCAACATTCCTAGTCAAAAGCCCTACTGGATGGGGCGGATTAGACTTTATTGTACAACATGGAGAAAAAGGTCTGCAGATTTAAGGAAAATATGTGGATCTTCAGGTCTTGATGGGAAGATTGAGGTCTATTTTGGACATCCAGTTTTTTCAACCAAAATAGACCTTAAAAACAAAAGCCCAGAATCCCAAATCCTTTAATAAAAATGAGTCTGTTGTTGCTGCACTTCAATTCTACTTTATATCCCCCAGGAGCATTTTATTGGTAATTCTGTGAATTCACAAAGCACAGGAAAAGTCCCAGAGTTAAAAATGGTAAGATAATTTTTGTGCCTGCACATATAAGAAAGCACATTAATCCTTTTATGAAGTTCACCCTCTAAGTAGATGATACAGGGCTTTCTTACTTGCTATTCCAGCTTTAAAACACTCTTCCAGAAATTAATTTGTTTCCATCTCCTCCAAAACACATATGCTTTCACTTCATTGCAGCAATGTTCAGATGTTGTTAAGCTAACTGGAGACTTTTCTCTCTTTTTTTCAAAATTATTCATTTATTTAGTCTGAAAGCCAAGCTTTGTGGCTGTGACGCAGACACATTATTTTTCCACCAGTACTGAAGGAAGTGCCATTATTGCTTTGGGGAAGATAGTTTATTAGCACTCACTACCAGGGATATCAAACTGGTGGCCTGTGGGCTGGATGCATTATGTTTCAGGCCACGCCCACCCCAGCTCTGCAAAGGGGGGAAATGTCACAATACATTGCGTGATGGCAACCTGATACCCCAGGTTTGATACCTGTGCATTAGATGATCTGCAATATTTTTTTTGAAAATATTGAACTTTGGACCAAAGTTTGGACCAAAGATTTTGTTAAAAAGTAGGATGCTTTTAAAGGAGTCCTTTAAAACAGGCTCTCCAATCATGGCAACTTTAAGACTTGTGGACTTCAACTCCCAGAATTCTCTGGCCAGCAATGTGTAGCACTTTGCCCTGGTTATAATATTTAAGAAGGCATTTAAAAGCCATCTATTTGAAGTGGCTTTTATCTAATACATTTTTATATGGCCTGCTCTTCTTTTGTTATTCCTTGGGAAATGGCTTGATCCCTGACTGAATTATTTTGTAAATATTATCTGTATGAAATGCTGTTGCTTGCCTTAACATTTTATTGAAATTACTTGCACTCACTGACGAAATGAAGCAATCAGATTAGGTCATGTGATATTCTAATAATGTCAGGTCTAAACCAGTGGTGGGGTTCAAATATTTTTACTCCTGGTTCTGTGGATGTGGCTTGGTGGATGTGGCAGGGGAAGGATACTGCAAAATCTCAAGTCAGAAGTGGTATTTTCTGGTTCTACAAACTACTCAACATTTCTGCTACCGGTTCTCCAGAACTTGGCTTAAACCCAAGGAAGACACAGGGAGATGCAATTAAATCCTTCATTTGCTTACACTTTATAGTATTTTGCCTGACTAAAGCTTTTAACTTTTTAACCTAATTGATATGTGTTTTGTTCAGAAAACACACGAGGTAGACCGGGTTCCAACAACAAAGGCTTTATTCTTAACTAGTCAGTAAA
>BHFT01020278.1:0-148610 GCA_004320025.1 Laticauda laticaudata | reverse complement strand
GTTGTCCCAAAAATGTTTTTACCAATAGGCAACTGGACTTGCTTAATTTTTTTTCTTTGAAAATATTTTACTTCTCACCCAAGAGGTGAGAAGCCAAAACCAAAACATTTTCAAAGAAAGAAAAAAACCAAGAAAGTCTGTTGCTTTCTGAAAAAAAAGCATCTTTGGGTTTAGCTTAGTGTTTCTTAACCTTCACAAATTTAAAATGGGTGGACTTCAACTCCCAGAATTCCCCATCAGGCATGGCTGGCTGGAGAATTCTGGGAGTTGAAGCCCACCCATCTTAAAGTTGTCAAGAGTGAGAAATACTGGTTTAGTCGTTGTAAGAATAGGCCCTGCAAACCTTGAATCTATAGCTAATCAACTTGGAAAGAGCTCTGGAATGTGAATTAATTCTGCTTTATTTTAAGGCTATATCAATAGACTCTTGCAAAGCATACAAAAATAAAATGCCCGTTTTCCATGTTATCAAGGGGAACTACCTACAAATTTTCTGCTGTCTCTTTTACAGCCTGGTAAGATAAGGAAGTTTCTTTCTGGATTTCTTTCTCTGCCTGTTATGCAGTTGTGGGCTAGACACTTTCTTATCTAACTGTTCCCAAGCAGCAGCACTTTCCCTACTCTGCCAAGGTCATTCTCATACATAGCTGCAATTGCATGTAAATTGAAGAAATATGGTCGGTGGGCTTTGAATCTGTTTGCACATTTGACAGTTCTTTTCTAACAGAGCCAATAAACTGTTCATAATTGGCCACTTATCTATTGGCAATTAAATTTAATCTTCCACTGTGAGTCTTATGACAGCTCAATTCCCAGAACTGGTGCTCTTTATACCAATGTGGCCCAGAGGAAATCAAATAAAGCTTTTCTAGCAAAGTAAGTTTATTCATTTATTTAGTGTACAGTATCTACAGAGGTCATGCAAACCTGAATATACAATGCTAATAAAATTCACTGTACATACAAATATAACTTTAAATAAAGCATCAGCAAATATACACACAGAAAGACATACAGATAGAAAGAATGTGGCAATACAATAGATTAGATAAAATGTTAAAATAAAACTATGATAAAATCACTGTATGGCACCTTTGTAATAGGATAGATGTTATAATTAATTAAAATAAGTAAGTTACTTAAAACAATTGAAAATAGCCAGGAGATCAACCTGGATTCTGCAAGTAGGAATTTTGTGAAATCTCTTCTCGTCTGTAAGACAATGTTTTGAATGCCAAACACACTTGAAATGTAAGAACAAAGAGGGGAGTAGTGGAATTCAAAATATTGCATTTATTTTTTCATTAGAAAATTCTAAAAAGCATTATTCTGTGGGTTATTAAAAATAATTAGCACTTACTCAGATGCTACAAATGCGTAGTCCTTGATTGCCTGCACAACATCATCAAATTTAATTTTGGTGGTTCGTGTCCATCCATGATAAATAATTGGTTTTCCATCTGGACCATCCCAGCAATCCACTAATACAGCCAACAAAAAGTAAAATATTTAATTGCAACGAAGGAAATATCAAGTTAAATACTGATAGAAGAGAACATCTGTAGCTTAGGGTTGAACTGTCAGATCCGTGACACTCTCTGAGCTTGGTTTTTTTTCAGATATTTTGTTACCCAAACTAACTAAAAGTAGATGACATTACCCAGTTGGGTAATGAAATGTCTGCTATAAAACTACCAAGCTCAGAGAGCACCAGGGACCTCAAAGTTAAATATTTAATGGCCCAGTAAGTAAATGAAAAGTTGAGTGACAAATTAGATACTTATCAGCTATTAATTTTGAAATGCAATGCAACTAATGGGGCATCAAAGAACTAGAAGCTAAGAATCCTGGAAAGGAAAGTCTTATCATTTCTCTTCTACTTCTTTGTGTCAGCCAGATGATTTTAGATCAAGGATTTCTTATCTGAAGAACAGTAACAATAACAACAACAGCCCAGCAACACAACACAGAGTGCAAATCTGGATTTGAATTACAAGTTTCTGTGCCTGACATTCTGCTTTTTTGAACCACCATTTTGATAAGACTTGTTTCACTAATCAAAACAAGAAACCCCAGGGTTAGTTCCTTGATATACAAGATAAAGAAGCAGTGCAAAAGCATTCACTACAGTGGCTGCTGTGAACAACAGAGTCCAGAAAAATTCAACAGGAAATTCATAAGAACGGACAACAATGTGTTTATTTTAATAGACAGCTGTAGTATCCATCATTTCCTCTTCCCTTGGTAAATTGCAGGTGCATTTCAGCATCAAAAGTAGAATTAGTTTAATAAATAAAGGCTTGATTATGATGATCGTCTAAAAAACATTACTGCTCCTGAAAGGTTTTAGATTCCAGGGTTGAAATGAGGATTCCTTAGTGTTCTCTGGGCTTTGTTATTTCCTTGAAGACATTTCATTACCAAACTAGGTAACATGATCAGTACTGATTATGTTAACTTAGCTGGGGTAATGAAACATCTGTAAGAAAAGAATCAATTGAGAGAGGACCAAGAACCCCTCCGACTTTACATTATTACCATAGTTTAAGAAAATATGATTTTCTTATGAGTGGTCCTTGGTGCTCTCTGGGTTTGGCTATTTTCTTGCAGACGTTTTGTTACCAAACTAGGTAACATTATCAGTGTTACCTGATACAGCATTACTGATGATGTTACCTAGTCTGAGTAAGGAAACGTCTGCAAGAAATCAGCCAAGCTCAGAGAGCACCAAGGACCCCTCATAAAAATTTATATTTTCTTAAATTATGGTAATAACCCAAAGTCTGAAGGATTTCCCTCATGTCAATCCTGAGTGACAAATATTCTCCTTTATTAATGAATTTTTAAATATGGGGTGAAAAGGGAGAAAGAGTTTACTCACACTCAATACATCGACACCCCATTCGTAGACATCTAATGTAAGCTTCTGGGGAAGATTCACTACGAAGTTGATCACCAGTGAGATATCTAAGCCAGAAAGAAAAGAATTCAAAAATGAAATAGAGATTTTCCATGTTATCAATAGTGAGAAGATAGAACAGATAGAATTCTTTATTGGCCAAGTGTGAATGGGACACACAAGGAATTTGTCTTGGTGCATAAGCTCTCAGTGTACAGTGAAGCAACAAGTGATAAATCATGATCATCATAATAAAATAAAGTCAAATCGAAGACCAGCAACTTACGTATTATGGGAAGAAGAAATCCAGTAATGGGATAAAGGATTATTCATATCTTGTGGGTCCACTGAAGCATACTTCTCGTCCCAAATGGTGTTTTCTTTCGAAAAAAGGTAGGTAAGAAACTACAGTACAGAAAGATAGGCAGAAGGAGGGAGGGAGAGGGGGGGGAAGAGAAAGAGAGAGAGAGATGGAGAAATGTAAATAAATGTTATTTACTTAGGATGGACTAATTCAGTGATCACCCTATCATTCCCCATTGTCATTGTATAGTTGTTTTAAGAAATAAAAGGGGGAAACAGAGGTCAAGAATGAAGGAATGTCAGAAGATTCGATGATAGAGTGAGTCCATGCAAATTTATTATTTTACATACTTAATTTGATTAATAAATAAATATTGGCCTGTATCATGGCTAGGGATGTTGGCACACACACATACACATATCTTTTCTTTCATCTGAACACTCTCAAAGTAAAACCAAGGGCAGATAAATCTCTAAAGCCATTCACAAAGAATCCTAAGGCTGGAAAAGGACCCTAGAGGTCGGTCTTCAGTCCAACCCTCCATCCAAGGCAAATGGCTGTCCAATCTTTTCCTGAAGCCTCCAGCCATGGAGTACCCACAATTCCCAGAGGCAACCTCTTTCATTAATTAATCATTCTTAGTGTCAGGAAATTCCTCCGTCTTTCCAGGTTGAATCTCCCTCTGATAAGCTTCCACCTGTTGCTTCTTGTCTTGCCCTCAAGTGCTATGGAGAACAAATCGACCCCTGATTTCTTGTCTATTTATTGTTAGTTGCGAAGTTGTGTCCAACCCAACACTACCCTATGAACAACCTTCCTCCAGGCCTTCCTGTCCTCTTCCATCTTCTGGAGTTAATATAAGCTCAGGCCAACTGCTTCAACAAATGGCCAATTTGTGCAGAATACCTAGGTTCACTAAAGATTTTTACAACTTGAGGGCAAAATATATTTACATACATACACTCAAAGAGATCTGATTTTTGAATGCAAACTGGCATTAGATAGAAACTATCGTGATCTAATTAAATGTTGCCTTGAGTCAGTCGAAAATGAGACAGTTGAAAATTTAGAATTTTGGTTGGATTCTGAAGCCCTGTAAAAATTTTATGGGAGAAATATTGCAAACAAATTACCCCATTTACCTCATCAACATAGAGGAAAGGTTCGTCCGTTTCCCTCATAGTGTCGTCTATAAATTTGGACATCCGTTCTCTTACTTTATTAAGATCCTGTGCCCAAGATTCCTGAAATTACAGAGCATATCATCAAACATGTCTGTTCATCTCCAACATTATCATCTTTGAAAAGAAACAGTGATGTCACAGGAAGGGAACACAATGGGTGTAATGGTTAAGGTATTGGACAAAGAGTAAGAAGGCTCAGGGTCTAATTCCCGTTCAATCAAAAAAAGGTCCATGATGGATTTTGGATTAATCCTTCCCTCTCAGCTGAATAGCCAGGGTGCTGTGGTCGCTAGTGAAGGTATTGGATCAGGAACTGGGAGACCTAGGTTCTAGATCTTGTCCTCAACCCAGCTATGATAGCAATAGGAACCACACTTAGTCTTATATCCCACTTCACTGTGCTTTACAGCCCTCTCTAAGCAGTTTACAGAGTCAGCCTCTTGCCCCCAACAATCTGGGTCCTCATTTTACCCACCTTGGAAGGATGGAAGGCTGAGTCAACCTTAATACCATTTTGGTATTATATGGAGAATACTCGAAGCAGGGAGATATTATAAGTACAATAGCCAGAGCCAGGCTGATTCCTTCGGATATAAAATGCATTATTCATCATCAATCTCTGGAATAAGGTAGTTTTCTAACCATGACTTTTTTGCTCTGCCATGGATCCAAACAACGGATCCTATCATATTTAACCATGATGCCATACATACATGTATGTTGAAAAACAAGAGCATTAGGATCTTCGCACCTGCTGTTCATGTAGCAGAAATCTCTGAAAATCGTGCAAATGTACTGCTGAGGCATCCGGCCGATCTGTGTTTCTGCGGCAAAAAAAGTTAAAGCAACTTGACGGGAGGGAAAAATATTCAGTATGTATTCTCACCAAGGTGCAGCTGAGGCTTGGTAAACAAGAGAAGCATTGTTTTTAACCAAAACTGCAGCAGGCTGAGATCTGAACAATCATTGGTTCCAATTTTTTGAAAAAAAGGATTTGATTAACATCATTTAAAAGTAACTATCTTCTTCTGGAACCCGCTTCCTTAATTGTTATTTTTTTTCCCCTCCCAAACTGTTCGGTACGTTGGAGAGAAAAATTGTTAGAGCAATACCAGTTGAAAAAATGGGAAAGATTTACATGAAAACACTGGATGGGAAAGGAAGATAAGAGAGCAGCAAACGATTATAGCATCCGAGGACACAAATGTTTCATTTCCTGAATTTTAAATAACACTATAAAAGGAGGGCTGTGCAACACTTTGGAAAAAAAAATTCAGATCAGGGGTTTGGAAGCACAGAGTGATTCTTTGAAGTTGTTGTCTCTTTTCACAGGATGGAGCCATAGAGATGACAGTAGAACAACCACAACTAAATGCAGGAACCCAATTTCCATTGGTAGCAGGGTGATACAGTTAGGTATACAGTTTTTGTTGACCATGTTTTGGACCTGATTCTCTGCAGCCAAAGGCTGTTCCTGGGAGAGTTTTTCTCCAGCCAGAAACTAACCAGGACATTGGGGGCAAAGTTGGAGCTAATAAAGGGACCCCTACTGATTATCTGGCTGTGTTGCTTTGGGTCACACCCCTTTGGGTCATCACACATAGGAATCAGTTGTAAGTTACAGCAGTACTGAAAAAAAGTAACCTACAACTAGTCGATGCCTATCACAGCATTCCCACAGCCTTGCGATCAAAATGCGGGCGCTTTCCAACTGGCACCTACAGGTAAATCCTTGATTTACGACCAATCCAGAACCGATGTTGCTAAGTGGGAAATTTGTTTGGCGAGTTTTGTCCTCATTTCATGACTTTTCTTGCCGGATTTGTTAAGAGAAGTTGGTGCAGTTGTACATGTTAGTAACCCCGGTTGTTGAGTGAATTCGGCTTTCCCATCAGCTTTGCTTGTCGGAAGGCCGTGAAAGGGGATCACGTGACTCCGGGACACTGTGACCGTTGTAAATATGATTCAGTGGCCAAGCATCCAAATATAAACCACGTGCAACGGTCATAAGTGTGAAAAATGGTTGTAAGTCACGTTTTGCAGTGCCATTGTAACTTCGGTCACTAAATTGTTGTAAATCAAGGACAATCTGCATTTATGACAGTTATAGTGATCCCAATGGTGGTCATAAGTCAAGGACTACCTGGGAATCTGACTGTCATTGCGTTTCCACATAATCCTAAATCATAATCTGGATTTATCAGATGACTGTATGAAGAAACAGAATGGAAACGCCTGGCTTTTCCTCATCTTTTCTATATAGTAAATGAATAATTAGATCCAAGATTTAAAAGCTGTGTCTAAACTTTGTGCCACAGAATTAGGTGTTGCTATTTTGCTCAATTTAACTTAACTCTTTAGCTCTTGACTTAAACATTCCTTTACAGATCGTGGTTTGTTTGGTTTCGATAAACCATAACCCTGGGTTCATGTAAATTATACCAATATGGGTAGGTACCAGGAGGACACTTGCTCACAGTGTAGTTTACTAAGCCGAGATCCCTTGCATAAAATAATACACACAGTCAAATTTGCTTCATTAGTTACTCTGTGATAAACGGAAGACACAACGTAATTACAATTAAGATTTTGATCAAAACACTTTACATACAGATGTGAATAAAATTGCTTCTCACCCTAAGAGGAACATAGTCGAATCCTTTTTGAATTCATCCAGAACCTGAAAAGAGAAAAATGACAAATAACGAACAAATAATTTTCTTCTGCATAGAACAGTTACCGTCCAGAGAAAAAAAAGGTTGGTTAAACAACTGAAAATCATCAAAATATATATTTTTTTTTATTTCTGTCCTATTTTGGAAAACATGCTTCTTCTTACATTTTCTGCCAACCTACTCAAATTTATAAAAATAAATTTGTGTTCATACACAAACACATATATACATATATATAAACACACATACATATATATGTATGTATAATAGACTTACAGATGTATCTATATATGTATCTTTATATCTATATATATAAAACTATATATATAAAAGTCTTTTTTGAAGTCCACTCCTGTATGTATGTATATATAATAGAGTCTTACATATAGTGTATGTATATATATCTTACAGTGCATGTGTACTGTGTGTGCATGTGTACTCATATCTATATTTATCTATCTATACAGTATATGTAAGAGTCTATTAAACTGTACATACCTACATACAGGGCTGGCTTCAAAAATTTAGCAGCGGGTTCTTGGCTCGGTTGCTGGGTGGGCGTGGCCATGGAGGGTGTGGCTTAGTCGGCCTCATGCATCACGGTGGGAGGGGCATTTTTTTCCTTCCCTTGGCTCCGGAGGCTTTCCTTGAGCCTCCGGGAGGGTGAAAATGGCCTCCCTAGACTATGGAGGCTCTCTGGAAACCAGAAGCAGGCCTATTTCTAGCTTTCCTGAACTTCTGGGAGGCCCGTTTTTCACCCTCCCTGAGCCTTTATTTGCACCTGCACTTACCTGCATCCAAAATGGGCTGCATGAGCACGCCTGGGAGGAGCAGAGTGGGGTGGGCGAGGCCAGCCAGGAGTGGGATAGCTAAAGGTCTCCCGAAACCCTCCGAACCCCCAGCAACCAACCCCTGCATACATACACAGCCCCCCTCACACACACACATGTACACAAGAGAATAGACTCTTACAGTTCTAAATCTACTCAATTAAAAGTAAGGAAGTTTGGTACCATGCTTGAATTAAATATAAGACTGAAAACACATGTACTAATGACTACATTCTAGTTACAACACAGAACGACACTCTGCATATGAAGAGGAAGTAAGATAAGAGCAGAATGTTTACCGATTTCTGTTGCTCAAACATAATCTTCTTGTAGAAAAGATGAAATTGCTCAAAGCTAAGTTCTTCTTTAGCAGCTTTTATTTCCTGCAGTGAAAAATATATATAAGACAACCATAAGTAAGGAGGCAGCATTTAGGTTTTCCCCAAAGCTACACTTACCCCAAAGCCGTTTATCCTGTCCCAGGCTAGAGGAAAGGCAGATAGTACCCTCTAATTTAGCAGAAAGACAGTTCTGCACTAAGATTACAGAGATGAAGCTATTGCCTTCGGAAGTTGTGGATGCTCCATCACTGGAGATTTTAAAGATTTTTAAGAAGAGGTTGGGTGCGCGGAGGCAGAAAATGGGGCATGCGGAGGCGGCAATAGACGATGGCAATCCCTGCAGCCTGAAACAGCTGGTGGTTGGGAGGCCGATCCAACCGACAATCAGCTGCTTGTGCTAATCAGGATGTGCTGAAGCTGAAGCTGAAACGGAAACAGGCTGTTTGCTGTTTGCTGAAAGAAGGCAAATCACTGGGAAGTAGAGGCCAAAGGGGGCCGGCAGGTGGGCAGAACCAATCAAAATTTCCCTACTGGTCAAAACCATCTGAATACCATCCCTGGTCTGGACGACTGGGGTGTGCATACTGAAAAACTGAATTAACACACCTTCCCCATGCCCACTGGACAGCAAAGTGAGATGAGGGCTCCCACCCATTGTTATTAACAACTGTGGCCACCCAAACTTTTGGCCACCAGGGACCCCAAAGGTTTAAACCAGCAGTGGCCTCCAGCCTTTTGGGCACCAGGGATTGGTTCCAGAGGTGGTATTCAGCCGGTTCTGGCCAGTTCTGAACCAGTAGCAGAAATTTCGAGTAGTTCGGAGAACCGGCAAATAGCGCCTCTGTGACTGGCCCCATCTATTCTCTGCCTCCCATTGAGTCCCAACTCATCGGCTGGGTCTCATTGCCTTGCATAGGAGAACAGAGCTGGAAAGCAGGTTAGTGGGGTGGGAAGGGAATGGGGGTTTTGCAGTAACCTTCCCCTGCCATGGCCAACAAGCCACGCCCAACAAGCCAAGCCATGCCCAAGCCACGCCCAAAGAACCAGTAGTAAAAAAATTTGAATCCCACCAATGGCTGGTTCCATGGAGAAAGGTTTTCCATGGACCAGAGGGGACATAATTGTGCATGCTACATGCATCCCACAGATGGGGCTTCGCTTGTTTGCTTGGCCTGGTTTCTGGCAGTCCATGGACCAGGGGACCCCTGATTAACAACAACCCAAGAGGAAGAAAATACCTGTTCTCAAATGAACAACATAAAATATATGGTAACAGGTAAACTGCAGGACATGTACGTAGTTTAAACCAATGCTCACCGAAAACTTATCTTTCAAGTACTTCACACTGTTCACTTTGAAGTTGACGGACGGGAGTATCGTTTTCAACTCTCTGAGGCTGATGCTGAAATTAAGAGAAAAGAATAAATACCAAGTACACTCTTTTAGATTTATTCAACCTTCTTTATTCCACAACTTGTTTGTCCATCCCAACTCTGGTCATTAAAAGAGGACTAGCTGTGAAAGGAGGTCCCTTTCTAGCTGTGAAAGGATACCAACAAAATCTTAGGAAGCTGAAGGGCTTTGAGATAGGAGTTAGAAATAGAGAAATATACCGAAAATATAATCTCCAACAGAAGAAAATGCAGCAGAAGAGAAACTGGCATTGAATTGTGGGGGGTCTTTAGTGCTCTCTGAGCTCAGTTGTTTCCTTGCAAAAATTACATTACCCAACTAGGTAACATCTTCAGTACTAGAAGGGCATGGGGTTTGCTCTGTTTATATCCTAGTGGCTTGCCTTATCAGTGTTGGTGGGAGTGTTCTTGGTGATTCCTAGATTTCTTGTAGAAAGCAAACCTGACTCCCTTCTAAACTGATGATATTTATTATTTTATTATTTATTATTTATTTGTCACTGACTTGGTGGAGCAGTGGTTAGAGTGCAGCACTGCAGACTGGTTCTGCTGACTGCCGTCTGCCTGAAATTTGGCAGATCGAATCTCACCGGGCTCAAGGTTGACTCAGATTTCCATCCTTCCAAAGTGGGTAAAAGGAGGACCCAGATTGTTGGGGGCAAGAGGCTGACTCTGTAAACTGCTTAGAGAGGGCTGTAAAAGCACTGTGAAGCAGCATATAAGTGTAAGTATTAGTGCTATTGCTGTTCCTTTTATCCATCCATCCATCTATCCATGATGCACAGTGGTTAGAATGTAGTATTGCAGGTTAATTCTGCCAACTGCCAGCAGTTCAATTCTCACCGTCTCAAGGTTGACTCAGCCTTCCATCCTTCCAAGGTGGATAAAATAAGGACTGTTGGGGGCAAGAGGCTGACTCTGTAAATCGCTTTTTTTTACAGAGGGCTGTAAAGCACTATAAAGTGGTATATAAGTCTAAGTGCTATTGCTAAGTACTATTGCTATTAGATAACACATATAATTAGAACATGATTATGATTACATGAAATGGGTACAAATAACAGGAGAAATTAGGACTGGGATGGTAGGCACGCTGTTGCACACCCTTTTACAGACCTCTTAGGAATGGGGTGAGGACAACAGTAGACCGTCTAAGATTAAAGTTTTTAGGGTTTGGGGATGAAGCCACAGAATCAGGTAGAGTATTCCCGGCATTGACCACTCTGTTGTTGGAGTCGAATTTCCTGCAGTCGAGTTTGGTGCGGTTTACCTTACATTTGTATCCATTGTGTACTTGTGTATTGTTGTGGTAGAAACTGAAATAATCATTGACAGGTATGACATTGCAATAGTTAATTTTATGTACTATGCTGAGATCGGACAGAAGGCAGCATAGTTCTAGGTTGTCTAGGTCTAAAATTTCAAGTCTGGTGGCATAAGGTATTCTGCTACGAGTAGAGGAGTGGAGAACTCTTCTCATGAAATATCTCTGGACTCTCTTACCACCTCTCAGACTTTCAGAATGGAAAACCATCAGAAGATAGCCTTCTGCTGATGGCCCTGAGTGACTAAATTTGCTTTAGGACCAAACCAGATAACACAAAAGAACAGCATAGAACAGGCATGATTTAAAAACAGCAAAGCACAACAGCAGTGAAACCCAGCTCAGAGGTTTATTATAATGCTGGTCAGAAGCAGTGCTGACTCCCACCTGCCATAGTAAAGCAGCAGTAGGGGCCAGAAAAAACAATTTATGGAAAAATTCCTACTTAAATGAAAGTTTTGATTTTATGAGACAGTCGTCTGCTTTTCTGATCTCACAGTCTGGCTCTTACCCTGTGAAGGAATGACACCAGGAAAGCATCATAAAGTCTAAAGGCCATGCTGAATTACCACATTATCTTCACGTTGCACAGCCTGTGCAGGGAGAAATGACAGGTGCTACCTTGAACTCAGACAGTTACTAAATTTAATAGAAATGATGAAGTGCACTCTAATATGCAGGAAAGGTACATTTCATTAATTCACTCGTTGTCAGTGTCTACCTTGATAAACTGTCTTTTCATTATATGAGGCCATATTTTAGAAGGAAAACAATCGCTGGCTATTCAGTTGACTCATTTTTTTTTCCATCTTGGAAGCGTACTGCAAAAAAATAACTTTGGACCAATTGCTTGTTCAAAATATCATTTTCAAAAAAAAAAGAATAACTCAGAAGCAAATATTCCCAAATTTTCCACAAAATGCAAAATAATTATCCTGTTTGGAAAGTTAGAGGCAGAAATGAATTCACTTCCCTAACCTTGAGGATAACACCAGCTGTGTTACCGTTTGGTATTATGAATACAATCAAGAGGCAGCCAAGGTCATAATGAGGTTCATTTAGCATAGCAGCAGAAGTTCTGCTGCCCCCTCATTCATCACACTCTTTCTTTATTGTGTTGTTTCTTGTTTAAACAAAAGTGCCAGCTTGGTGTTGTGGGCTGGGATCAAATAACAGGATGGGCTGAGCCTTTCAGGCTTCTCCTGAGACTCAAAACTCAATCTAGGTCACACCAGTTCAGTTCCTGGGGATGTTTGGCATCTTATGACTTGATGCACAATCACCCAGCACCGATGTCCATTTGCACAAGGGTTGTTTCTTGTAACATGCAACCAGCTTGTCTCGAAGGTGCTTTTTCCAAAAGGCAATTGGACTTTCTTGGTCTTTTTTTTTTCCCCCTTAACATCTCGCTTCTCATCTAAAAGGCTTTCTCAGTTTGAAATTCACAAAGTCTAGTTGCCTGGTGGAGAAAAAGCATCTTTGGGACAACCTAAAATGGACAACTAACATCAAAAACATCATCAAAAAAGCACAACAAAGAATGTTCTTTCTGCACCAACTCAGAAAGCTCAACAAGGAAGCTGCTGATCCAGTTCCACGAAGGATTATTGAGTCTGTCATCTGCACCTCTATAACTGTCTGGTTTGGTTCTGCAGCCCAACAAGACAGACACAGACTTCAGAGGACTGTTAGGACTGCAGAAAAAACAATTGCAACCAGCCTGCCTTCCATTGAGGACCCGTATACTGCACGGATCAGAAACAGAGCTGAGAAAATATCTACAGACCCCTCACATCCTGGACATAAACTGTTTCAACTCCTTCCCTCAAAACGATGCTATAGAGCCTTGCACACCAAAACAACTAGATACAAGACACGTTTTTTTCCCTGAACTCATCATTCTGCTAAACACTAATTCCCTCAACACTTCTTTATAAAGTCTGCACTACTATTATTTTAATCTTCTCATCATTCCTATCACCCATCCCTTCCCACTTGTGACTGTATGACTGTAACTTTGTCGTTTGTATCCTTACAGTTTATATGGCACTGTTTCTCTATTATGATTGATTGCTTATTGTACCCTGTGACTATCACTAAGTGTGTACTTTATGATTCGTCACTCTTGACAAATGTACTCTTTCCATCTTTAGTGTAGTATGTACACTGAGAGCATTTGCACCAAGACAAATTCTTTGTGTGTCCAATCACACTTGGCCAATAAAGAATTCTATCTTCTATCTACCATGGCCTGGATGGTTGAGAATCTCCATAAACTTCCAACCTGCTTGTCACAATCAAAATTTACCTTTAGGTGTTCTGGGACTGGAAGGCAGAGAGAGTTACAACGAACTGTACCGAACCGAGTAAGAAGTACACATAAAACGAGGTCTTTGGGGACTAAATCCTACATGGTAAACAGAAACTTTCCACAGGAAGGAGTTTTCAGTTTTACTAAATTAGTCTGCAGAAATCAACAATAATACGCCACTGAAGAATACAGTGGCATATAATTGGTCATTTAGTGACAGGTTAAAGTTACAACCTACCTGAAAAAGAGGACTTATGACCTAGATACGAATTTCTGACAGTTTCCCCCACTTCCACGATGATATGATCGCATTTCAGAAAATGGGCAACACTGCTATATTAACCACTGTTTCTGATGTCCCAGAATCACATGGTCATGTTTTACAATAGTTCTGCTGAAAATCCAGCACTTAAATCTGGTTTTTAGCAAAACTGCAGTATATGGATTCCCTTAAAGACCACAGTGTTCACTGAATGACAGCCACAAAGAAGTCCAGGGTGGAATAAGGACTCCTGACTTGAGCAGGCTGGATTAGAAGATCTCCAAACCTTTGATTCTATGCTTTATTCCAATCCTGCTTCACAGTTGAGATTCTGGAACAACTTGCCTCCAGGAGTTGTGAATGCTCCAATACTGGACGTTTTTAAGAAGAGAATGGATAACCATTTGTCTGAATTGGTGTCGGGTTTCCTGCCTAAGAAGGGGGTTGGACTAGAAGATCTCCAAGGTCCCTTCCAACTATTCCATTCCATTCCATTCCATATTCTATTCTATTCTATTCTATTCCACTCTACTCTACCCTTACTCTACTCTACTCTACTTTACTCTATTCCATTCCATTCCATTCTATTCTATATTCTCCTCTACATTCTATTCTATTCTGTTCTATTCTATTCTATTCTATTCTACTCTGTTCTATTCTATTCTCCTCTGTTCTATTCTACTCTTATTTTACTCTACATTCTATTCTGTTCCATTCTATCTATTCTATTCTATTCTACTCTACTCTACTCTATTCCAGTCCACTCTACTCTACCCTTATTCTACTCTACCTCTACCTCTACCTCTACCCTACTTTATTCTATTCCATTCCATTCTATTCTATATTCTCCTCTACAGTCTAGTCTAGTCTAGTCTAGTCTAGTCTAGTCTACCTCAGTTGAACACCAAAGCTCCTGACAAGCTCTAGTTAATTGTGGAAATTAAAATTATCATCGAGTTCCCGATATTTACTCAGACTTCATTTGCCTCATCTATATTTAATGCACTTTTTAAATCAAAGGGGCAGAGAGGAAAAAATTGTGATCCATTTTTTGAACCAATACAGAAACCCCTCCTGACCCAACCAAACTTTTCCAATCACAAACTCTTGGAAGACAAAAAGTGAAGGATTTATCAGAAAGCAAATATAGACCTAGTCACATGGGGTTTAAATGGCTTTTTTTAAAAAATGACTTCATTACAACAAAAATACATAATGTTGGGGGGAAAACAGCATAGCTTTAGAAGCTGAAATGAATGACTACCTGTTCCTTCTGGATTGATCCACCGAGTAAATCAGCTTCCTCAGCCAGCTTTAAAGAGTCAATAAAATACAGCCACGGTTAGTTTTGTAAACAGAAGACCGGACTTAATGATGTGTTGTAATTTCGACACATGAAAAATATCAAAATATTAATGAATGTTCCTGTTTCAACACATAACTTTTTATGAAGTGCAAGCAGCACCAAAGTGTCTGTTTAGCTTTTTCTGTGACCGTGGGACAGATTCTGAAGAGCCTATCTAACATTTTTGGCATTAAACAGTATGAATTATGGATATGGATGTGAAACATTTCTGGTTTATGAGTAAGGAGATCATTCTGCTCCCTTTCAGCATGGAGCTAAGATTGACATATCATCAACAGCATGTTAGCATTACCTATGTACAATCAGTCCAGGAAGAAGAAGAAGGGGGATGGAGAAGGAGAAGGAGGGGAAGGAGGAAGAGGAGGGTGTGAGAGGTGTGAATTTAAGACTGACCGGGAGAAAAATACTTCAGATCCATCAGGAAACTGAGTTAAAGTGATTCATAAGTCAACAGCCTCGACTGAACAGTAACATGATTTGTGTATGTATAGTGTACATAATTGGGTTTGTCTAGTTTAATGGAAAGAAGGACTAGGAGTGACATGATAGCAAAGTTCTAATATTTGAAGGACTGCTGCAAAAAAGAGGAGGTCAAGCTCTTTTCCAAAGCACCAGAAGGCAAGAAAAAAAAAACAATGGATGGAACAGCTTGCCTCCAGAAACTCCATCACTGGAGACTTCTAAAAAGAGACTGGATAGCCACTTGTTTGGTACGGTACAGGGTCTCCTGCTTGAGCAGGGGGTGGACTAGAAGACCTTTAAGGTCCAACTCTGTTGTTTTGTTATTCTGTTACTATATATAAATACAAAACAGCTCTACCACATACCTCTCGGTAATTGCTGGCGTGCCGGCGTTTATAGCTTCCTGATACAAAATATTCAATCCGCAAAGCCATTTGTCAGCCTCTTCCTTTGAGTCAGCTGCCATGGAAAGGAAATGTAAAGATGCAAATTAAGAAACTTGATGTTGAAAGGAAAAAAAAAAAGAATGAGAAACATCTGTTATCCCACCGCACAGCTTCACGACCTCCAAGAATAAATTGCATACTTCTATAAAGGAAAGCAAAATGTCTGAAAGGAATTCCTTGAATTTTTTTTTTTTTAAAAGATACTTTAAACCAGGGGTCCCCAACCCCCACGTTCGTGGATTTGGCACTGATCTGCAGCAGACTGGGCCACGTAAACAAGCGATGCCCCGTCTGCAAGATGCATGCAGCACGCAAAACCATGCCCCCTCTGGTCCATGGAAAAAACTCTCTCCCACAGAACCAGTCTCTGGAGCCCAAAAAGGTTGGAGGGTGCGCTGCTTTAAACTTTTGAAGCATGTATTTTTTTTCAAACTCGGCCTTTTTAAGATATGTGGACGTCAATTCCCAGAAACTAAACCATATAAAGATTGGCTGCAGGATTTGGGTCTGGCTAGTCTAAAGAAAAGAAGAATTAGGGGCGATATGATAGCATTATTTCAGTATTTGGAGGGCTGCCCCAAAAGAAGAGGGGGTCAAATTATTCTCCAAAGCACCAGAGGGCAGGACAAGAAATAATGGTTGGAAACTAACCAAAGAGAGACAAGAAAAGAGAGACAATAAATGATGGATGGAAACTAATCAAGGAGAGGAGCAACCTGGAATTAAGGAGAAACTTCCAAATTAACCATTGCAACAGCTTGCCTTCAGACGTTGTATGTGCTTCATCACTGGAGGTCTTTAAGAAGAGACTGGACAGCCACTTGTCTGCAATAGTATAATAGTTCTCTTGCTTGAGCAGGGGGCTGGACTAGAAGACCTCCAAGGTCCCTTCCAGCTCTATTCTAATTCTAATTCTAATTCTGGAAGTTGAAATTCACACATCTTAAAATGAAAAACACTGCATTAAACAAACCGCCACTGGGAAACATTGCTTTAGAGCAGGGGTCTCCAACCTTGGCAACTTTAAGACATGTGGACTTCAACTCCCAGAATTCCTTAGCTAGCAAAGCTGGCTGAGGAATTCTGGGAGTTGAAGTCCACAAGACTTAAAGTTGCCATGGTTGGAGACCCTTGCTTGAGAGGATGCAACAACAGAGATGCACAAACACTTATAATCCTGCATCGCTAACTACAGACAAATATCCTATCTTCTTTCTGGCTCTTCCCAATAGAGGTAGCCCTATATCAGGGTTATGTGATCGCTGTATGCAACCTTCCTAGCTGGCTTCCAACAAGCCAAGTTATGGGGCAGGGAGCTGGATTTGCCTGATGACTGTATGATTCATTGAACAACTGCAACGGTCCACTTAACTACCATGGCAAGAAAAAGGTGGCAAAATTTGGGGTGACATACTTGACAAATGCCTGACTTTTTTTTACTTAGCAACAGAGATTCTGGTCCCAACTGTGGTCGTAAGTCAAAGACTAGCTCAATGGTCAGATGAGACCACAGAAGGAATGGCAAACATCTCAGGACAGATCTTCCCTAATTTCTTGGACTGGAAAGGTGAGGGAAGCAGAGATATGTACCTTCCGACTTGCAAAATTCTGTTAATGTAACCTTCCTGTAGATTTTAGGGATGCGGTGGCTCATTGGCTAAGATGCTCAGCTTGTCGATCAGAAAGGTTGGCAGTTTGGCGGTTCGAATCCCTAGCGCCGTGTCATGGAGAGAGCTCCTGTTACTTGTCCCAGCTTCTGCCAACCTAGCAGTTCGAAATCATGTAAAAATGCAAGTAGAAAAATAGGGACCCCTTGAGTGGGAAGGTCACAGCGTTCCATGCACCTTTGAAGGCGTTTTGTCATGCTGGCCACATGACCACAGAGACATCTTCAGACAGCACTGGCTCTTTAGCTTTGGAACAGAGATGAGTACTGCCCTCTAGAGCCAGAAACAACTAGCACATATGTGCAAGGGGAACCTTTAGCTTTACCTAACTTTACTATAGATTTAAGGCTAGCTCGTCCAGCTGTGCGTCTTGTCTGGACTACCTTGCAAGGCTGACTCTATGTTCGATGTGACCCAGAGTTTCAGGGATGTCTATCTTTGCACCTTTCCAAAATAAATTCATTCGATTTATTTGTTATCCTAACAAGTAACGCCAATCTCCCTTAAAAAAAATATTTGCAGTTGGGAATAAATATTAAGAAGATGTCAACGAGCATTTGGAAGGAGTAACATCACAATCCCAGATTTTAAAAAGAGAGATTCAGAGGTTTTACCTGCAAGACTTAAAGTGTTGAGAACAAACTGAGTGCCATAAAAAATGGTGAAACAATGCTCCTCTTTCTGACGTGCACCTTTTCCACGCTCAAAATCCTTTGCATTTTTTCCTGGTCTGATTTCCTTGATTTCCGTTAAATCCACTGAAAAAGAAGAAAAAAAGATTGAAAAACATCTAAAAATGTCAAGGTTATTTCAGCGCTAGCCCCTTTCTGCAGGACAGCTACTGAATCCTATTTTATAATCAGACTCTTGGGTAAAACTGCTATAGGA
Organism: Laticauda laticaudata; assembly: GCA_004320025.1. Taxonomy (NCBI): domain Eukaryota; kingdom Metazoa; phylum Chordata; class Lepidosauria; order Squamata; family Elapidae; genus Laticauda; species Laticauda laticaudata. The sequence goes on along the minus strand of BHFT01020278.1, from coordinate 130,239 downwards.
AACTCATTTCAGGTTGGTGTTGAACAACAGCCCAAAAACATTGCCATCAAACCAACAAAAAATAGAGCAGGTTAATTGATTGTATTTCTCACTTGGTCACCAGGATGCAAGTACAATTTTACATATGTATATAAGGGTCAATTTTTGTGCTTGCAATTCAGCGCACCTTCTGTTCTGACTTCGGCTTCCCCAAAAAGCACGAAGCAGACTCTTTGTCCCGGTAAAACCCCTTTTATGAAACGAAGGTGAATTTCTTGCATTCGTGTTCAGCCAAAGGCCTGGCAAACAGTCTTTCGAGGGTGTAACTAGGAGCACAGAAGTTATCTAGCTTGGAGAGCTGCCAAGTAAATATTTTCAAATGCAGTGCTGACAAGGAAGGACTTGGCACAGAGTCACTGAGATGCACAGGCACATCTTCACACTGCTGCAACGAACAAATTGTTCCTGCAGAAGCCCCCTCCCCTTTTGCTCCTCTTTTAATCCCTATGGGAGGGGCCATTCACTGTCCACCTGTGCCTTTACTCCCTATCAGCCCTTGTCCTTTAACTGTTCCCTTTTCCTGGCATTTCTGTGCATGTGCACATCAGGAACAGGCTCCAGCTGTTCTTCTGCCCCACTGAACTCTGACTCCGAAGGCAGATGAGAACTGTCGGACAGCCCTGGCCCCATCTCTGTCTCCGATGCAGAGCCCTCATCCAAGCCTTCCTCAGCCTCCACAACTTGCCCATGTTCCTCCCTAACCTCCTCATTGTCTGACTCTGCTGCCAGATCCACTAGCCGCCTGCGGGCCATAACACCTTCCTAGGACCACTCAACCACCATCAAATTGATACAAACCGCATCCTCATTTCTTTTGTTTTGGCACCCCTCATCCCCCAGATAAAGACCACCCCATTCCTGCTGATTTTCTGAAAAGGGGTAAACATTTAGATTTTAATGGGGCTCTGGTGTGGTTGTGAATGAGCCTACCATGGAGAGTTCTTAAGAGGCTACCTAGTTTTTTAACTGTTTGTACTGTCAGATTCCGGCAGTTACCCCAATTAAATAATGAGTCTCAAGCCAAACTTCCAAAACTTCAAAAGGATTTATTGAAAGTTAACATGCTGGCACTGCCTGGGTGTAGCCGACTCTGAGACACATAATTCATTTTTACCCTTGTCCCTGGTTTTCTCCCTCCCACCCCCTGGGTGTATTGTAATTCATATTCTACAATGAGACACATCCATAGCCAAGAGTCATCAGTCATGCTCTCCAGTTAGAATTTTGTGGGGCAGAAACTTCAGTCACTTAGCTACTATCTTTGAAAACTACTGATGGGATGCACTTTCAATTTCCAAGCTGCCGCACTGCTCTTTCAAACCCCCTTCCCCTCTCCTTTTCTGTTGGCAACTCTAAAAAGACCATAGAAATATTTTATGAGTTGACATGTACATCTAAGTTTTGTTCTTAATCTCAATTTGCTGCCCAGAGTTTCTCAGGTGGATGCGTGGGTGTAAAAATTAACTTAATAAGTAAGTACTGGTAGATAAGTGATAAGTAAGACACTACATGTATGGGAATGATCCTGGGAAACAGGAGGAAGAACTTCAGAGTAGATAATGGTCAGGTGAGTCCATAGAAGGAATGGCAAACATCTCAGGAGAGACCTTCCCTAGTTTCTTGGACAGTAAAGGCGAGGAGGTAGAGATGTACCTTTAGTCTTGCAAAATTCTGTTAATATAACTTTACTATAGATTTAAGGCTAGCACATTTGGCTGTGCTTCTTGTCTGGACTACTTTGCAAGGGTGAACCCTATGTTAGATGTGACCCAGACTTTCAGGGATGTCTATCTTTGCACCTTTCCAAAAGCATCAGGTGGACCACAGAAAATCCTTTGGCTGCAGCCCTGCTCCAATCAATCAGGAAGCTCCTTCTCATTCACCACCTATTCTACACCTCAAAAAACAAAAACAAAAAAACTTTACAGAACAAAAAAGGGCTTTTCCTCCACTAACAGATGGCAGCAGCTGCTACTTCAACAAGGACAGAAAGGTCACAGTACAAGAAGGTCCCTTCCAACTCTGATTATCTGTTGAGAAGAAAGGCTGAAGATACAACCTGGCTAAATGAAATTAAAAGAGGTGGCACTTCATCATTGAATCAAACCATACCACTCACATAGTTGGTCTTCTAGTCAATTCCCTGCCCATGGAAGAAATCCTTATTCCATTCTAGACAATGGTTGTCCAAGATTTTCTTGAAAACATTTACATCTATTTCCAAACTTTATTTTGCCTGCTTAGGGATTAAATATACATGAATATTTGTATTACAGCAAACACTTTCATCACAAGAATTTTAAAAAATGCCATGGAAGATATCCTAAAAGATATGCTAAAATGATAAATTGCTTTGGCTAATTGGAAGATGTGTAAGATTACATTAAAACAGATGTTAAAACACATCTGAATTCTATTTATGGCTGACAATCCATTTCAGAGCTGTTATATATACATATAAGTTATGATGCTGAATATATGATCCTGAATACACAGTCATGATGTTGAATATCTATCTATCTATCTATCTATCTATCTATCTATCTATCTATCTATCTATCTATCTATCTACCTACCTACCTATGTATACATATACATACATACACACATACACACAGAGACATCATCAGAGTATTAAGCTACCATTACAGAGGAAAGTTTAATTAGTACAATAAATGTAATTTTAAGTTCCTGAATTTAGTTTTTTTACATATATCTATCTATATCTACGTATATCTATCTCTATCTCTATCTATCTATCTATCTATCTATCTATCTATCTATCTATCTATCTATCTATCTATCTATCTATCTATCTTATTCAACATACATGTTCTTTCATATTTGACCAAAAATCTTCTCATTTGAGTAAATTATATTCAGATAATCTTGCTTTCATTTGGAACAGCTCTTCATAAATTTCTAAAGAAGTTATTTGAAGTCATCAGTACTGAAATGATCTCTGTAAGACTGGTGCTTCTATGAGCATTTTGCTCTTCAAAATTATCCTTGGCCTGACAGTGGCCAAGGGGGGCACCGGCTTTACCCATTTTGGGGGGGATGGGGGTGTTCCCCATTAAAAAAAAATGAAAGGGAAGTTAACATGACATAAGCAGAGCACCAAGTTCAAATATCAGGTTTATTTCCAAAAGTGTTTTGAAGGCAGTCTCAACCACATGCCCATTCTTAGAAAAGGAATTCTAAAGGCCACCCAAGCATTCTGTCTGAAAATGTTCAAAAATGCTTCCTCACGCTAGGTTTTATTAACATAATTGCATTACATGGAACAGAAAGGAAGACACAGAAAAGGTCAACTTTATTTGAAACACAACTAGTGTGCGTTCTTTCGATAAAACACTGACTCAAGAAGAGAGGAAGTGGTTTCATTCCACTGTGCAAACTGGATGTAAGAACAGACAGATCTTCCTACAGGTCAAGGGTTAGAGTTTGAGCAGCCACAAACAAATTGAGTGTTTCAGCCTACAATCGGAATTGCTGTCTCCTTCTTGCTCACCCAGAAAATACTGTTTCACTTTTCAAATAACCCTCAATTCTCTCACATCCTGACAGGACGCTAGCCAGATGAATACCACTGGATGCTGGCAGGCAGAGGCAGAATTTTCCCCCCCCCCCTTATTTTCCTCTTGGGGAACTGGCATATACAGGAAGTTGTTGACTTACAACCACAATTGAGACCAACATTTCCGTTGTTAAGTGAGACATTTGTGAAGTGAGCTTTGCCCCCATTTTACAATCTTTCCTGCCGCTGTTAAATGAATAGCTGCAGCTGTTAAGTTAGTAACACAGTGGTTAAATTAATCTGACTTCCTCATGGTCTTTGCTTGGCAGAAGGTGGCAAAAGGGGACCATGTGACCTCAGGACACTGCAACCGTCATAAGTATGAGACAATTGCCAAGTGTCTGAATTTTGATCATGGATGGAAACTGAACAAGGAGAGAGATTCAGCCTGGAAATAAGGAGGAATTTTCTGATTGTGAGAACCATCTACCGATGGAACAGAAGTTGCCTTCAGAAGTTGTGGGAGCTTCATCCCTGGAAGCTTTCAAGAAGAGACTGGACTGACCTCTGTCAGAAATGGTGTAGGGTCTCCTGCTTGGGCGGGGGGTTGGGCTGGATGACCTACAAGGTCTCTTCCAACTCTGTTAATCTTGTATCTGTATCCACATTGACCTTGCTTGTCAGAAGATCACAAAAGGGGCTCACAGTAGAAGATAATATTTGTAGCTCGAGGTACTTGATGCTCTCTGGGCATGGCTGTTTTCGTGCAGGTGTTTTGGGTCTAAGTTGGGAAATGAAACATCTTCCAGAAAACAACCAAGTTCAGAGATTTCCCCAAGGAGCCTTACGCTTTTAAAATGGCCTCCCAAAATATGTTTCTAAGAGGACCTGCCCTGATTTCCAGAAATGTCCTCTTACTCGCGCACTAATACAATAGCTTCCATTACTACCAGTACTCCTCGACTTATGACCACAGTTGAGCCCAACATTTACGTTGCTAAGTAAGAAATTTGTTAACTGAGTTTTGGCCCATTTTACGGCTTTTTCTTGCCACCTCTGTTTAGGTGAACCGCTGCAGTTGTTAAACCAGTAACACCGTTGTTAAGTGAATCTGGCTTCCCCATCAAATTGGCTTGTCAGAAGGTCGCAAAAGGAAATCATTCCCTGGACCAGAGGTGGTATTCAGCAGGTTCTGACCAACAAATACCACCTCTGACTGCCATGCCCACCAAGCCATGCCCACAGAACCGGTAGTAAAATAATTTGAATCTCACCGCTGCCCTGGACACTGTGACTGTCATAAATATCAACCTTGGGGATGCTGAGATGGTCATAAGTGTGAAAAGGGGTCATAATTCGCTTTGAATAATTAAGAAATTGTATGGTTGCTTATCAGGAGTGAAAATTAGAAGAAGAACAAGTGAAAGAGACGATGATAGCCCAGTGGGAAAACTTTGGTTATGGGATAGAGTTGCATAAATGGCAGAAATTATGGGATAGAAGCTATAAATTAACAATGTCAAACAGCTTACAAAGAAAATTTGTATAAGATGTTTTACAGATGGCATTTTGCCCTGGCAAGACTGGCAAAGATATTTACAGACAAATCAGCAAAATGTTGGAAATGTCACCAGACACCTGGAACATACAATCATATGTGGTAGACATGTACAGAAGCTAAAATACATTGGACAAAAATACATATACATGGTTGGCAAAGATGGTAAAACAACATATAGATTTAAAACCTGAGATATTTTTATGGAGGATTTTAACCTGAAAATTATAATAAAGAAAAAACATATTTAATCATATATATATTAACAGCAGCTAGAACTGTATTTGATCAAAACTGGAAATATGAAAAAATTCCGATAAGAGGAGGAGGTGATTATGAAAATATTGGAATGTGCAGAAATGAGTAGATTAACACTGGCAAATAAAGAACAAGAAGAAGCAGAATATTATAGAACATGGGATTTATTTTTTAAATGGTTAGAAAATAAAGAAGTTAAATGATATTGCTATAATGATAAGATATATAAGGTTGAATAGCTTGTTAACATGAATGTAATCTGAGTAAGAAATGTATACAAAATTTGCACAAGATATATGTACCCAGTCGACGCACTGTATAACTGAAAGATGGATTTGTTTTAAAATAAATATTATTATTTTTTAGTCATTTTTTTAAATGCCACTATAACTTCAGTCACTAAATGAACTGTTTTAAGCTGAGGATTACCTATACTATGACTATGAAATTGCTGACCATATCCTTTTCCATCTCCGAGCACCTGTTTGTAAAATGAACACACTGTTCGTTAAGCAAACTCATTGCTCATGATGGTGTGATTCTTATGAAAACCAGAAGTGTGGACTTTTAACAAAACCATCATAAAAAAATTACCAACTGTTCCTAGTTTTCGCTTAGTGACAGAATTCCCAATCCCAATTGCAGTTCTAAATCGAGGACTAGTATATAATCAATGGAGAGATAACTTCCCTATTCTTATGCAGTAGGTAGGAAACAGCTTTAGGAATNCCTTTTCCATCTCCGAGCACCTGTTTGTAAAATGAACACACTGTTCGTTAAGCAAACTCATTGCTCATGATGGTGTGATTCTTATGAAAACCAGAAGTGTGGACTTTTAACAAAACCATCATAAAAAAATTACCAACTGTTCCTAGTTTTCGCTTAGTGACAGAATTCCCAATCCCAATTGCAGTTCTAAATCGAGGACTAGTATATAATCAATGGAGAGATAACTTCCCTATTCTTATGCAGTAGGTAGGAAACAGCTTTAGGAATTGAGTTCTTTCAAATTCAAATCTACTCCAGACTACATTCTTACACTATACTGTACTATCTTTGTAAGCAACTGTTTTAAGCTGAGGATTACCTATACTATGACTATGAAATTGCTGACCATATCCTTTTCCATCTCCGAGCACCTGTTTGTAAAATGAACACACTGTTCGTTAAGCAAACTCATTGCTCATGATGGTGTGATTCTTATGAAAACCAGAAGTGTGGACTTTTAACAAAACCATCATAAAAAAATTACCAACTGTTCCTAGTTTTCGCTTAGTGACAGAATTCCCAATCCCAATTGCAGTTCTAAATCGAGGACTAGTATATAATCAATGGAGAGATAACTTCCCTATTCTTATGCAGTAGGTAGGAAACAGCTTTAGGAATTGAGTTCTTTCAAATTCAAATCTACTCCAGACTACATTCTTACACTATACTGTACTATCTTTGTAAGCAACTGTTTTAAGCTGAGGATTACCTATACTATGACTATGAAATTGCTGACCATATCCTTTTCCATCTCCGAGCACCTGTAGACTTCAGCACCTATGTAAAAGGCAAAGTAGATAGATAATAGTTGATGGGTACATTACATATTTGTTTGTAGAAGAATGTGAGCCCAATTTTCAATGATTAACAAGGAGAAGCGAAAGGAAAGTGAAAAAGTCTGACTCAAGTTAAAGCTGAATAAAAAAAAATTGACATTAAGATTATAAATGGGAAGAAGGAGTCATTTTTTCCTCCTTTATATCAAAGTTAGGGAAAAGTCTAATTAAGTACTACCACCCCCAGAATCAATACTGGTTGAAGCAAGACATAAACATTGTTGAATAAGTAAAACAGACACCAAATGAAACAAAGAAAGTTTGATTCCATCTTTTCAGAAAATACAAAAGAAAGCCAGGTGGTTTTTTTTCAAACTCTTTCCATCCGTTCCTAAAATACAGGTGTGAAACAGAATGCAAATACAAACAATGGGATTTTGTTTTGGTTTTTTTCCCCCAGAAAGTCAACACAACCAGTATTTTCACTCATTAGCCTTGGATATGGAAAATGTCAAAGGCCATTGTTTCCTTTGCAAATTTTGCCTCACCCACCCCAAACAGTGAAAACAATAGCTTAATCCTTGTTTCGCCTTGCTTGGGATTGAATTTTGCGTAGCTGAAAACACAGCTGATAATTTAGTACATCAATCAAAAAAAAAATATTTTTCAGTTATGAGTATCAACTTCATTATTTTTCCATGTCTTGCTTACTGCAACTCCATAAATTAAAAGTTACCAAGATACGTTTTAAATTTAAACCAAGTATATTTTGCTGGAGGAATTTAACAGCTTGCAATTATGTTCAACAACTATTATTGTGCTATTGTACTTTAATAAAACAATAGATTATTCCTGCTTTACAGACAGTCCTCAAATTACAACTGTAATTCATCCTGCCTATTGTAGTTACTGTCGGTTGTAAACTGGGCCCCTTATGTGATCAATTCAATTTTATTAACTTTTTTTTTTGCAGTGAAAATGTTTGTAAAATGAACACACTGTTCGTTAAGCAAACTCATTGCTCATGATGGTGTGATTCTTATGAAAACCAGATGTTGACTTTTAACAAAACCATCATAAAAAAATTACCAACTGTTTCCTAGTTTTTCGCTTAGTGACAGATTCCCAATCCCAATTGCAGTTCTAAATCGAGGACTAGTATATAATCAATGAGAGATAACTTCCTATTCTTATGCAGTAGGTAGGAAAACAGCTTTAGGAATTCAGTCTCTTTCAAATTCAAATCTACTCCAGACTACATTCTTACACTATACTGTACTATCTTTGTAAGCATATTTCAATTTCTAGTTTGAAAATATTAGCTGGTCAAAGAAGCGAGCCTCCTCTACAGATGATCAGAGTTGGAAGGGACTTGTAGGTCATCTAGTCCCACCCTCTGCCCAAGCAGGGACGCTACACCATTTCTGACAGATGGCAGTCCAGTCCCTCTTGAAAGCCTCCAGAAATGAAGTTCCCTTACTTCCGAGGGCAACTTCTGTTCCATGGGTTGATGGTTTTCACTATCGAGAAAATTTATCCTTATTTCAGGTTGGAATCTCTCTTGTTCAGTTTCATTATTCCTGTCTTGCCTTCAGGTGGTCTTGGAAAATAGGTGATCCCCTCCTTCTGTGGCAGCCCCTTAAATATTGAAAACTCTCTCTCCCTCCCCCCTCCCCTCCATCTTTCTCTCTACCTCTCTCTTCCCCCCCTCTCCTTTCTCTCTCCCATTTCTTCCTCTCTCTCTCTCCCTCCCCCCTCTCTCTCCTCTCCATATTAGTAACACGGTTAAGATGAATCTGGCTTCCCTGTTGACTTCATTTGTCTGAAGATCGGCAAAGGGGATCATGTGACCCCTGGACATTGCAACCGCCATAAACTGTAAATCAGCTGCCAAGCATCCGAATGTAGATCGTGTGACCATGGGGATGGCTGCGATTGCACCTCATACAACAAAATCAAACACCATCTTCAGTGCACATCATGACCACGAAAAATTAAACACAAACATACATCCTTCACACTCCACACATTGAACGAAAACCCCCAACACTGCCACTATACAGAAGAATTCAAAAGAGCTTACTGCCCTGGGATAGAAGCTGTTTTTCAGCCTATTGTTTTGTTTTTATTATTATTCTGTACCATCTGCCAGATGGTAATAGTTCAAAAAAAAAAACAGAGCCGCGGATGAGATGATCTTGGAGAATGTTTTGAACTTTTTAAGCAGCAGGAGTTTTAATGCTCTTCCAAAGAAGGGGAAGAGGCAACCCAGGATCCTCTGGGCAATGATGTTAACCCTCTGGAGTGCTTTCTTATCTGCCCCTGTGGCAATGGCAAACCATACAGAGGTGCAGTAAGTTAAGATACTCTCTATGGCGCAGCGGTAGAGAGGTCACCAGCAGTTTTTCATTCAGTTGTTTCCTGAGAAGCGTCAGGTAGTATAATCTCTGCTGGCCCTTTTGACCAGGTTGCAATGTGAGCATCCCAGGTCAGGTCCTCTTTTAGGGTAACACCAGAAACTTAAAACTGGCCACTTGCTCCACTCGATCTCCCATTAATTAGCAAGGGCTGGATGTCTGATCTGTTCCTTCTATAAATCCACTATAAGCTCCTTGGTCTTATTGGTGTTGAGCACACCAAATTTAAAGAGCAGGAGTCCCTAAAAACTTGGCAACTTGTGGAATTCAAAATCCCAGAATTCTTCAGCCAGCCTAGAATCTGCGACTTGAAGTCCACAAGCCTTAAAGTTGCCAAGTTTGGAGACCTCTCCCTCAAAGCAACCTATCCCCATTGCACAGTTCAAACATCCTTTCTTGGCAATTTCTGAAATATAAAAGCAAAAGATGAGAGCTTTGACCTCTCAGAGGAAGAGGGACATCCCTGGTTCCACCAAGCCAACTTCTGAAAAGGCTTACTAAGCAAGCAAGCCTGCTTGGACCAACGGCAGCATATCTCTTAGCCATCTCTATGGAAACCAGTTCACAAAAATGGACCATCTCATTGCAACCCCACAAAATAGCCAAGCTGCCTAGCATCTTGTTTGGTTTTTTTTTTTTTTAAATGCCACAAGACAGGATAGAGATACAGTTTGAGAGGGGGAAAGTTGTTGGATTGTGGCAGTTTTCTAGCATCCTAGATGGCCAGCCAGAAAAGCAACCAAAAACGTTCATCCTAGGTTTATAATTTTTGTATCTCCTTCCTTCTTCCCTCCCTCCCTTGCTTTTCTTTCTTTCCTTCCTTCCTTCCTTGTTTTCTCCATCCTTCCTTCCTCCATTCCTCCCTTCCTATACTTTCTTCCTTCTCCCTCCTCTCTGTCTTCCCTTCTTTTCCTCCCTCCCTCCCTCCCTTCTGATGACCTATGAAATAAAAGCAAAAAATAAAGATCTACAATTCATATATGATGAAGAGTTTAGAGGTTTTGTGCACATTGCATGAAAAAAGATGGCTGGAAGGTGTATCTTTTATTCTGCCACTGTTTTCTTTTCCTCCTCTAATTTTCAATAGGTTGAGTTTCCTCCCCAGAGGATGGCTTCTAAATCGGGTGCACAAGGGGAGATAAATTGGTAAAAATAGGCAGTCAAGTGATGGTGGAAGAGCCCTCATGACTTCTTCCGTCATGCTGTCATATTATGCAAATGTTCACCCCTGTTTCCATATAGGTGAAAGTTAACTAATTTTAGTTTTTCACTTTGGGTGAGAAGGAGAAAAAATAGAGGGTCGGTCACAAGTCCATGTGACATTTTCTCCAAAAGGACAAGAACAAAATAACATTTACCAATATGAAAATAGTTGGAAATACTGTGGTAATTAATTGAGGTTAAAGGAGGAATTTGGTATGTCTGGTTTAATGAAGAGAAGGGCTAGGGGTGACATGATAGCAGTGTTTCAATATCCAAGGGGCTGCCACAAGAAAGAAGGAGTTAAGTTATTCTCCAGAGCACCTGAAGGCAGGACAAGAAGCAATGGATGGAAACAAGATTAGATGGAAACTAATCAAGGAGAGAAGCAATCTAGAACTGCAAAAATTGTAGACTATAGGAACCAGAAGTACTATTCAGGTGACCCTGAGGACACAGATAAAACTCCAAGTGGCCTCAACGACCCTCTAAAAGGATGCAAATGACCAGTATAGAGAAGAGTAACCAGGATGATTAGGGGACTGGAGGCTAAAACGTAGGATGAACGGTTACAGGAACTGGGCTTGGCTAATGTAGTGAAGAGAAGGACCAGGGGAGACAGGACAGCAGTCTTCCAATATTTGAGGGGCTGCCACAGAGAGGAGTGGGGAGTCAAGCTGTTTTCCAAAGCATCCGAAGGCCAGACAAGGAATAATGGATGGAAACTGAACAAGGAGAGATTCAACCTGGAAATAAGGAGAAACTTTCTGACGGTGAGAACAATCAACCCATGGAACAGAAGTTGCCTTTGGAAGTTGTGGGAATGTCATCACTTGAGACTTTCAAGAAGAGACTGGACTGCCATTTGTCAGAAATGGTGTAGGGCCTCCTGTTTGGGCAGGGGGTTGGACAAGATGACCTACAAGGTCCCTTCCAACTCTGATTATCTGTTATTTTAGCTGTCTGATTATCTATTATCTTAGCTGTCTGCAAGGAACATAAATCCTCACATTCCCCACCATCCAGTCAGAGCTGAAGAAGCTTCTTGGATGAGAAGTGAAACGTCTTCAGAAGGAAAAAAACAAGGAAGTCCAGTTGCCTCCTGAAAAAAGTGTCTCTTGGGACAACTATGACCTGGATAAGGGAGAATCTCTGCAGACTTTAATTTAGGACTAAGGAGACATTTCCTGACAGTGAGAACAATTAACCAGCAGGGGACAACTTGCCTTCAGATGGTGTGGGAACAGCAAACACTGAGTTAGGTTTGCAGGTCACTGCAGGGCTGCCGTGTGGAAAAAAAAGAGGAAATGGACGTTTTGTGCTACGTTAGTACACAACATTAACTTTTGCAAAAGGGACGGACTATATTTAAACTGGCCCATCCCAAGGGCACCCAGCAAAGTATGCAGCTGGAGCAACAGCTGTTTGGGTGGCTTATTTCCAAAGAGATATAGCACAAAAGAAAAAAAACAACCAAGATGGGTGGGGACTCTCTGCCCCCTCTTTCTTCCCCCAAACCCCCCCCCCCCATCCTTCCAGGGCCAGGAAGTTAGTTTTAAGCAATGAATGACACTGCAGACAAGAACCAACTGAAAGAAGTGAGGGTGGGGAATGCAAGCCTGGCTTTTTTAGAACAGGAAAAGCTGTGATTCTCTTCAAAGTGGCTTTTAGATCAGGATGAATTTTGAAGCCTGTTTGGGTGCATAAAACACAGAGTCTGGGATTCAGCCTCTGGCACCTTCACGGGCTTTCTAAGTTACAACTGGAATAGTGCAAGAGATAAAATGACTTTTGCAGAGTTGCTGCTTCTCACCAAAGAGGAAGTGTCAGTGAATCCAGTTAGGGTAAGGTTTGCTCTGTCATGAATCACCCATGAAGGCAGAAGTGATAGTTCAGCGATAGTGCAGGAAAGTCAACAGCTTTCTCCCTCCTGGGAACCAGCAATTGGAGAGAGAATCTGAAATTGTACCTTGCTATGGTTTTAGTAAGGTGCAATTTCAGGTGCTATGGTCTTAGTGGAGGGGCACGGTGGCTCACTGGCTAAGACATTGAGCTTGTCGATCAGAAAAGTCCCAAGTGCCGCACAACAGAGGGGAGCTCCTGTTACTTGTCCCAGCTTCTGCCAACCTAGCAGTTCAAAAGCACGTAAAAATGCAAGTAGAAAAATAGGGACCACTTTGGTGGGAAGGTAACGGCGTTCCCTGAGCCTTTGGTGTTTAGTTATGCCGGCCACATGACCACGGAGATGTCTTCAGAAAGCACTGGCTCTTTGTAACAGAGATGAGCACCGACCCGTAGAGCTGGAAATAACTAGCATGTCTGGGCGAGGGGAATCTTTACCTTTTATAATAATAACCCTAGAATGGAAGATCTAATCCAAACCCTCTGCTTGGGGAGGAGACCCTACACCACTTCAGACAAATGGCTGTCCAATCTCTTCTTAAAAATTTCTAGTGTTGGAGCATCCACAACTTTTGGAGGCAAGTTGTTCCACTGATTAATTGTCCTAACTGTCAGGAAATTTCTCCTTAGTTCTAAATTGGATCTTCCTTTAATGATCTTCTACCTACTTCTTGTCCTGCTGTGAGGAACTTTGGAGAATAAATAAACACCCTCTTCTCTGTGAGAGTCAGTCAGGTTTTGGAAGACTGCTATCATGTCATCCTAGTCCTTCTATCATTACGCTATACGAGGGATCTCCAAACTTGGCAACTTTAAGACTTGTGGACATCAACTCCCAGAATTCCTCAGCCAGCTGTGCTGACTGGGAGTTGATGTCCACAAGTCTTAAAGTTGCCAAGTTTGGGGACCCCAGTGCGAGACATTCCCAGTTCTCTCAATTGTTCATCATGGTTTCGCCTCCAGATGCCTAATCATCTTTGTTGCTCTTCTCTTTCTGGGGTCTCAATTCAGGCACTTGACAAATGGCATGTATTTATAATGGTTGCAGCATCCCATAGTCATATGGTCGCCATTTAAGACCTTCCCAGCTGGCTTCCAACAACCAAGTCTGCACCAACGAAGATGATTAGGGGACTGGAGGCTAAAACATACAATGAATGGTTGCAGGCACTGGGTATGTCTAGTTTAATGAAAAGCAGGACTAGGGGAGACATGATAGCAGCATTTCAATGTCTCAGGGGCTTCTCCTAAGAAAAGGGGGTCAAGCTATTCTCCAAAGCACCTGAAGGCAGGACAAGAAGCCATGAGTGGAAACTCATCAAGGAGAGAAGCAACCTAGAACTGAGGAGAAATTTCCTGACTGTTAGAACAATTAATCAGTGGAACAACTTGCCTCCAGAGGCTGTGACTGCTCCAACAATGGAAGTTTTTAAAAAGATGTTGGATAACCATTTGTCCGAAGTGATTTAAGATTTCCTACCTTGGCAGGGGGTTGGACTAGAAGACCTCCAAGGTCTCTTCCAACTCTGTTATATTCTATTATCTTCCAATGATAGGGAAGAAGGGAGAATAGCCAAATGTCCTGCTTTACTAGAGGATGTTCAACCACTTTCTCTCAGCCACCAAGAGGACATTGGACACTTCGGAGCAATATTCCAGTGTTAAATAATATGATTATTTGGTGAAGAGTCCACCATGGCCATCGGTGGACGGGATATATGAAGGTTGAGGGGTTGCTTTTTTCATGCAATTTTGCATGGAATACAGCAGCCAAAAGCAGGGTAATTAATCCTATTTAGCTACTATTTCTCTGATATATTCCATGTTAAACCCTGCTCAAGAGAAGCTTTCACAATCTCACAAGGTCCCCCTCTTTGTTAGTATAATGAATAATAAGAAGAGATTCTTCTCATTCCTACTTCCACATCCTGACTCTGGGTTATCTCAGCAGGCTTTTATTGTCTCAGAAGTGTCTCACTTGTTGTCCTATGCCAGTGACCTAAGAGCTATGGCTTCTATAAGCATGTAATTTTGGCTCTTTTGCTTGCCTTTGATCTTCCCTTTCATGTTTAAAGAAAGGCTCTCTTCTTTCCTTCAGACCCAGTGATACCTGAATCTGGACAGGACTTCTTGCTATTAAGATTGCAACTTGACTATTTTGCCATGGCACCTTCTTCTGTTATCAAAAAGGATTAACTATGGAAACTTGTTTTAAAAGCAACGTTGGGAATAACTTTCATTCCCTGCCAGAACCAATTATAAACAGTTCCCCAAGATAAGCACACCCCTTTCAGTGCTGTGGAATGCTGCCAAAAACAGAAGTCTCCAATTATCACAGAAACCCTCCAAAATACCAGAGAAAACCAACCAGAGTTTCAAGAAGGACTCCAAATCTATCGAACTACTTTGCTTCCTGCAAAGAGTTCGTCATCTTGGCCTGACTTTTATCCCTTATGCGAGGGGCAATCACCTCCCAGCTTTACTCCCGAGTCGCCCCTTCTGCTTCAGCTGCTCTTGCCTTCTAGCAGCTCTGCGCACAGGCACACTGGGAACAGGCTCCCCAGGGTCCTCTGCTTCGCTGCTGCCAGACTCCAAAGGCTCTGAAGGCAGCACCCCGCTCCCAAATGATCCTGGCCCCACCCCTGCACCAGATGTAGGACCTTCATCTGAGTCCTCTCCAGACTCCCTGACTGGTTCCCTTTCTTTCCCACTGTCCAATTCCGCTACTGTCTGCACCAGCTGCCAGCAAACCACAACACACTAGCGATGCAAACGATTACTCAGTAAACGTAGGGCCCTGTGACTTGAAGGTGAGAGTAAAATCATTCCTTGCAATGACAAGTCCCTACATAGGGAATACTGTGTGTGTATTAGTGACATAACCACGGACACTGAGAAAAGACCAATGGAGGAGAATATCTGTAGCTCAGGGTTGAGCTGAGGAGTCCTTGGTGCTCCCTAAGTGTGGTGGTTTTGCTGTAGACATTTCATTTCCTAGCTAAGTAACATTCTCAGTGCTGGTGAATGTCAGAATTAATATCAGCCAATCAAGCAGAAATCAAAACCCTAATTTAGGAACTACCAAGGAGAAAACTATATTCCCAACAACCCTGATAGGGCAATCTATTATAGGTAACAACCAAGTTCAGGGAATACCAAGGATTCTACCTGGAAAGCAGTAAATGGAGTTTCCACATATTCAGATACCTGAATTCAAAGGTGTGCAAAATGCTTATTTCCAAAGTGTTTCTTGTGCAAAACCAACAAGTTTCTGGTGCACATTCAACAAGTTTCAAAGGAACATCCTACCTTCCTTATCTGAATCTGTCTCACCTTTTCAGTGTTACAGTAATATAAATTAGCCGTGACATAAGATTGCTCAATAATTCTGCATTTCTAAGTGCTCTGTTACATCAGCTCCAATAATAACCCGACACCAGATTCAGCAAAAATGCTTACATGGGGGGGGGTGGGGGNAACCCGACACCAGATTCAGCAAAAATGCTTACATGGGGGGGGTGGGGGTGGAAATGAAACTGTAAAAATAGAAGTTGACTCAGAAATTCTAAGCAAATTTATAATCAGTTTAGATGTAAGACTTTGCATCTAAGACAAAGAGCAAAGGGAATACAACTTTATTCAATGAACTATGATGTTTTCAAGACACTGGAAAGCAGCAAAATGTATTCTTAACTATCCTTAAAGGAAACCAAACAACTTCTTTTGAAACCAAATAATAATTTGCCATCAACATTTTCGTTTATGTTGCAAAATTCAGGATCATAGGCACAAGTCCTGCGGTATGTTCAGAATGGATCACCCACAAAAGCTGTATGTTATAAACAGTTTTATGAACTATAACAGTTACATTTTGGATTGGACTGAAAAAAAGACAAGCTAAAATTTGCAATGAACCAGTTTATAGTCTGCTCTGAAAAGCAAAGAAAAAAAAAGGCATGATCCAACTCTATATTTGTGGCAGGAAGGCAAAAACCACAAACTGGAATGGTAGATGTCTTGCACATTTTTCAAAATGCTGGGGCTCAGGACATCAGTCCTGAAAGAGATCAAATATTTTAAAGAAGTCCAGGCTGAAATGCTATGCCTCATTTCTTGGGAGTAAGAACCAAGTAGTTCAATTGGCTATTAAGTACTTTATTTAAATCAAAGATCGGATCATGCAGAAAAGTCAGGTTACTAAAAAAATTCAATAAAATCAAAAGAACAAGAACATCAAGCAGCAATAAGCAATAGTAGAAACTAAACATGCTTTGTTCTAATAAATTATAACACAATCTTATAATATGTCAAAGAGCTTTAAGGTAATGATGCTTCTCAAAGTTGGCAACTTTTAAGATGTGGACTTGTGAACATCCAGAACTGGCTGGAGATTTCTGGGAGCTGAAGCCCACACATCCTAAAGTTATCAATTTAAGAATAATAAAATAGAAGGCATGTTCCATTAAATAGAATGCCTATAAAATCTAAACAAGATTTTGTGTCTATTTAAGTTTCATTATTTTACACACGTGCAAAAGAATTTTACACATGTTTTATATGTTACACTTCCCTGCTGTGTTATATAGGTCTACTGACACCTGCTCAAAGGTATGTTGAATTTTTATTAGATCCCCATGTGATTTTTTTTCCAACAGGCGGTTTCATTCTGATTTGTACAATGTACAATTTGTAACATGCTGCTTTCATTATGAAAACTGCAAATTTTTCAACCACAAAGGTTACTGTAATTAGTTTAGGCTTTTACTCCTAATGATTTGAAGTTACTTAATTGTAAGCCAACAATTTAGAATACATTTATGCTGATAAATAATGTAGGATAAAAATGTAAAACCCCAAAGTTTCCCACAATCTAGAAAAACTCAAAACAATAAAAGTAAAAAATACAAATTCCAAATCAGCATTAAAAATGTTTTTTAATTTTTGCCACAGAAGATATTTTTAATGTAACACACACACCACACACACACATATTATATTAATACACACACACTAGCTTCAAGACCGTTATTTTAAAAGAATGAATATCAGCCCATTTGCAAAGGGAATTTCGTTCTTACTAATACGTTATTTTTTTTTAAAAAAAAAGTTACTTTAAACTGCATTCGGGCATGAAACCAAGATAATTCTACCTTCCTGCATGCTGATGAAAAAAAATCTGGTTCAGTTTGAAATGCAATCTTTGAGACCCAGTTAAATTCTAGTCCGCTTGAATCAAAAAGAAATTCATTCATCTAGAAATGGTAACACTGGTAGAGGTAGTCCTTGGGTTATGACAGCAATCAAGACCGGATTGGCCATCGCTAAATGAGTCTTAAAAGTGCAAAGTTCTGGGACTGCATTGCTTTGTGACAATAATCCCAGCAATCTTGGTTGCCATCATAACCCCATGATGCACTGGTTATGAATTGGGAAGTGGCAGGAGACTCAGCTAAGGAGTGAAGGGGGGCTATGGAAGGATGGAGGAGGCCCTGTGCAGGTTGCATGTACATTTAGGAGAGGCTGGGAGAGCCCAGTGCTGCAACACTGTGCAAGTTCAGGAAGGCCATGGGGTATTGGGCATGGTGCCACACAAACACAGGCTAGTATATGGATAGGAGAGCGTGAACACAGAAGAACGAGAGGTACCTACCAGGTCCAACTTTTGACCTTTCCTGCAGGCTTCCCTATTGACTTTCCTTGTGGGAAGCCAGCAAGGAAGGTTACACACATTGATGGCTCTCTGGGATGCCATAATCACGAGCTGGACACACATGTGCCCATGTTATGGTCATGTGATCGCAGGGAGGATGCAATGGCCAAAACTTCAAGGAGAGGTCATATGTTCCCTTTTCAGCATTGCTGTAATTTTGAAGAGCAATACCAGCAATCACAGTGCTTTACAACCCTCTCTAAGCCGTTTACAGAATCGGCCTATTGCCCCCTCAACAATCTGGGTCCTTCTTTTACCCACCTCGGAAGGATGGAAGGCCAAGTCAACCTTGAGCCTGGTGAGATTTAAACTGCCAAATTGCAGGCAGCCGGCAGTCAGCAGAAGTAGCCTGCAGTACTGCGTTCTAACCACCGTGTCATCACAGCTCAAGAAGGTCACTGAATGGATATAAGCCAAGGACTATCTATAGAATTTAATTCTTTAGCTACTACTTTAAAAGCACACTATTAAAGGAGAATATTTGCAGTTGAGGGTTGAAATGAGGAGTCCTTTGTGCTCTCTGAACTTGGTTGCTTGCTTGCAGACATTTCATTGCCAAACTAGGTAACATCATCAGTAACCAATAATGATGTTACCTAGTTTGGGTAATGAAATGTCTGCAGGAAAACAACCAAGCTCAGAGACCACCAAGGACTCCTCATAAAAATACACTGGATGTAACTTCTAGTCTCCAATTAATTGGATTAACTTTCATGCTTTGGATGCTTTCATGCTATTATGGTAGGTTAAAAATTGAATGGGATGGGATGGGATGGATGGATGGACAGATAAAGCAACATATAAATGTCATCTGATTCTGACATTTGTACAAACATGATGAATATCTTAACAACGTGACTATACTCTGATCTTATTTTGAGATATTAACAACTGTGCTATCATAGCAATTATGAAAAGGGAAGTTATTTCCAGTTCATATAGTAGATCGGCCAAGACACGGATGCTATATTATGTTTTACATGTACAACCACTAATTAATAATTATTCTCATCAATTAAAAGAAGCTCTCTAACATTACAGCCTTTTCTTTTTGGAGGTTAACTATGGGCAGCATCAAATACCAAAACTATAAATGGATAGTTTTATTTGGTACACCTTACTACTATGGATGTTTAACAAATGCACAATGGCTTTTATTAATACTAGTATAGCCTCAAAGCATGGCAAACATATCTTAGGAACAAGTGAAGCAATGAATCAGTTCCATTCAGATGTCAGACTAAACCATGATTAGCAATAGCCATGATTTAAAGCCAAATTATGACTTAGCCTTCCTTCTCCATTTCTGATTTTCCCTTTTCAGGCCTAGTTTGGGCTGAAAAAACAGCTTCTATCCCAGAGCAGTAACTGTATTGAATTCTATTGTATAGTGCAATATTAATGCAGTATCACGGGGTTTTCAATTCAATTGTTAGAATGTGAAGGATGTGGTTTGTATTTTACTTTTATGGTTATAATGTACACTAAAGATAGCATTTAATTTTGTTGTATGAGATGCAATGACAATACACGAAACAATACTATACTATACCATAACTATAACTATACTATAGTTTGTAGTCCACATTTAAAATCTGCCATTTGACTAAGTAAATTACAATCACACAGGATATGTAATTTTGGAGACAGTTAATGCTTTCTCAGTTTAGATTTTATTCCAAACCCTAGATAAACCTTCTTAACCATGACATGATGCAATAGCTGAGCCAGTGCATTAAGCCTTTTTTTTTTAATCACACATGGGTTATCTCATTAACATGACCAAACTGTATTTCGGTCTATTATTTATTAGGGTTGCACAATGTCTTTCTATTTGATTCAGAAGAAGTGCTCTGGAATTTACAGAAGCATGAACACCAAATTTCTTTGGGTGTCATTAAAGCCACCAAACACATGGCAGTGTCAATTCTGGAATCAGTATACATTAAAAACATCCAATCATCCAAAACTGTAAACTAAACTGTAATCTTGCAGGAAATTCATTTTGTTGCTACCTGCAACAAAATGCTAAAGCACAGGTGGATTAGGAGCATGAGGCTGGAGTTCATGTAGTCCTTAACTTACAATTATTTGTAAGTGGACTATAGAAGGAACAGATCAGAATCCAGCCCTTCCTTATCATTGGTTCTTCTCTTTCCTCTTTGGAAGAGCTTTACAGCTCCCGCTACCTTAAAAAAGTTCAAAACATTCTCAAAGATCCATCTCATCCTGGGCACCCTCTTTTTTTTAACTATTACCATCTTGCAGATGGTACAGGATGATAAAAACTAGGACAAATAGGCTGAAAAACAACTTCTATCCCAGGGCAGGAGCTCTGTTGAATTCTTCTGTATAGTGCAATATTAATGCGGTATCAGGGATTTTAAATTCAATGTGGGGAGTGTGAAGGATGTGTGTTTGTGTTTATTTTCATGGTCATGGATGTGCTCTGAAGATGTTGTTTGATTTTGTTGTACGAGGTACAATGACAATGAAGTAAACTAAACTAAACTAAACTAAATTTGTTTAGCAATTCTTTAATGTGAAAACAGCACTGAAAAGAAGTGACTTACAACTTGATTCTTGGGCTTAAAACTAATGCAGCATCAATTACATGATCAAAATTCAGGTGCTTGGCAACTGGCGTGTATTTAAAATATATTTGCACATTACAAATGCATGCCAGTTGTATTTACAGGTGTCATGTGTTCGTTATTTGTGATCTGCCCAGCCAGTTTCCAACAAGTAAAGTCAATGGGAGAAGCCAGATTCGCTTACCGACCACATGATTCATTTAATAGTTCTGGCAAAAAAAAAAAAGTTGTAAAATTGGGCATGGCTCACTTAACAATCGCCTTGTTTAACAATGAAAATTCTGGTCTCAATTGTGGTCATAAATCAAGGACTACCTGTAGTAACATCTGTCATCTTCATCCTT
This sequence comes from Laticauda laticaudata, assembly GCA_004320025.1. Lineage (NCBI taxonomy): Eukaryota > Metazoa > Chordata > Lepidosauria > Squamata > Elapidae > Laticauda > Laticauda laticaudata. Next base: position 109,153 of record BHFT01020278.1, on the reverse strand, counting down.
TCCAAGAATGCTTGCAACTAATTTATAGGCGATGCCCAGGCTGAGCCCGAAGAGGGAGGTGGTCAAATGCGTCATCAGCCATGTGTCCCTTTGTGCCCACAAGAGATCTAAGCCCAGCCCACTTTGAATTCCTTTGATTCTTCTCTACTACCAATTTGCTTTGACAGTTAGTAGTTCAGATTCTTATAGAGAGCTTAAGCTTGCAATAAAAATATTTGTACTCATTTGAACTGCCCGGATTTTCATATTTCCCCAGCACCTGACGCAATCAGTTCCAATAATTTACAGTGATGCCATGAAGGCAGATACTCACAAAATCCTTCTATCTTGTCCGCTGTTTTGCTCCAAGCCACCTGCCTGGTTTCCATAATGACCTGAATTGTTCTTCTCTCTGGATTACTTTTCTTGAGGCTGTATACCGTCATCACAGTCCCCAGCTCCAAGGTCCTTTTGATCTGACTCTTTTCATACTCCGGGAGCTGTCCATACTCCATACTTCGGCTGGACATTTTTGGGTTGAAGAGAGCAGGTTTTCAGAAGTCTAGAAGGGAAGCAGGGAGGAAGAGAAATGTATTATTTTAAACCTGGCCCTCTTGTATTACAAACGATTTTGCTGTAGTTTCCTCTTAAAAGACAAAAGAATTTCAAGAAGTGAAACTAGGCTCACATGAACCAATAGCGTATGAGCTCAAGGTTACAAGGTTCTCCACTGGTCCCTGACTTTGATAACAAAAGGTTTTATCCAAGTTATATAGAAAACAAAAACATGCCAACACTTTGCTGTTATAGAAGCAGAAGCGAGCAAACTACTAGCTAGCATAAAACAATTCTCATGCTGATTAACTATGTCTAGGGTGAAACAGAAGAAGCCTGCTTATCGCCAACAAGCTGAACATGAGCCAGGAGTATGACAGAGCTGCTAAAAGAGCCAGCACAATCCAGGAATAAATCTGAAGAAGCACTGTATCAAAAGCAAAGTTCTATTTTTCCTATACTCTGTACTGGGGAGGCCTGATGGTTCAGCAGTTAAGATGCTAGGCTTATCAGCTGGCAGCCCGGGTTTGAGACCCAACGCTCTGCAATGGGGTGAGGTCCTGTAACTTGCTCCAGCTCCAGCACACCTAGCAGTTCAAAAGCACACAAATGCAAGGAGATAAATAGGTACCACTTTGGTGGGAAGGTTCCATGCGCCACAGCATGTAGTCATGCTGGCTCCATGACCACGGAAACATCTTCTGACAATACTGGTTCCCTTGGCTAAGAAACTGAGGTGTGCACCACATCCTTAAAGTTGGACCTGACTGGACAGGGGAAACCTTTATCTGTACTTTGTGCTGATGAGATCGAAAGGGGACAATAAAGGACAAGAGTTGTGGTGGCACAGTGGTTAGAATGCAGTAGTGCAGACTGCTTCTGCTGACTGCTGGCTGCCTGCAATTTGGCATTTCGAATCTCACCAGGCTCAAGGTTGACTCAGCCTTTCCATCCTAAAATGAGGACCCAGATTGTTAGGGGCAAGAGGCTGACTCTGTAAACTACTGTGAAGCAGTATATAAGTCTAAATGTGATTGCAATTGCTATTCTGGCATTTTATTTTCAGAAGGATATCCTGACAAGAGTAGAACAGGTTCAGAACAGGCCAACAAAAATGACTGTGAGATTTTAGACATGCATCATGAAGACTTGGAACTTGAGATGTTCAATTTGAGAGAAGATTCAGGGTGGGAGGAAAGACATAATATTAATGTTCAACTACATAAAAGGTATAATAGAGATTGTGGGTAAGGACTCTTCTCCATTGCTTCCACAAAAACCGGGACAAAAAATATCAGGTGTTAAGTTATAGATACCTAAATTCATGTAATTTTAAGGAACAACTTCGTGCTCATTTGATCTATCCACATGCAACAGTTGGTTGTGGGTTCTCCATGTCTGGAGACGTTTAAAAATTCTGAACAGCCACCGCTCAACGATGATTAAAATGATTTTCTTAATCTTTTCAGAAGATGGATCATCTTTGTGGTTCCACCCAACTGCACAATTCAAATTTCGGAACAGAATAATTAGTATTCATTAATTAGTAACTAAATAAAATCACTGTCCATAATATTTCAGGTTCCATATCTCACTCACTATCACCTTCATTCTAGGTCAGGAAAGGTGTCCCACCTTGTCAACTTTAAGACTTGTGGACTTCAACTCCCAGAATTCCCCATAAGGCATGGCTGACTGGGGAATTTTAGAAGTTGTAGTCCATAGATCTTTAAGTTGCCATGGTTGGACACCTCTAATCTAGAGTAAGGGTGACAGTTTTGCTTGTTTAAACTGAAATATCAGATTTGGTACAACAATAAATATCAAGTTTGGCTCTTTCCCCTTGCAAAATGACGAGTAGGTTGAACCTTAAGAGTCAATGAAGATGTCATTTCCTAAAATGCAACAGCTCTCTTACAACATACAAGAGGTCTACTAGATGGAACAGATGCCTGGGCAAAAAAATATGCATTGGCCCCTAATTATCTGCCGTAAAATGGGCCATGAGCTATGCTTGGTTACTTCTATCCACTTTTCAGCTACTTGTATTCTATCCATTCTCTCAAAACTTGTAGCCCCATTTCTTCAGAAAGTCATGAAGATAACTGTGTACTCAGTGGTAGGATTCAAAAAAATGTACTACCGGTTCTGTGGGCATGACATGGAAAGGATACTGCAAAATCCCCATTCCCTCCCCACCCCACTAACCTGCTTTCCAGCTCCGTTCTCCTGTGCAGGGCAACCAAAGAAGACCCAACCAATCAGCTGGGACTTGGAAGTCAGAGAATAGATGGGGGCAGGGTCAGTTAGAGGTGGGATTTGCCAGTTCTTCGAACTACTCAAAATTTCCGCTACTGGTTCTCCAGATCTGGTCAGAACCTGCTGAATACCACCTCTGTGTGTGGCTTGGAAGACAATATTCAGCCTTGGAGCATATCCTTTATCATCCCATTTCCTTATTTCCAGGCACCAGCAAGGCGGCCGGCTATGCTAGCCAGAAATCCTTCATTCAAGTCCATCTGATTCCAAGAATGAAAGGGGTCCTTCAACCTAGCAGGGCTTTGAAGAAAACCCAAACCAAAAGCATGTTTGAGACCACAAAAACACCACGCTAGTGTACGCCCAGCAATATGAGTCAGACTAAACAAACATTTGAGACAGACCCGGGGTTGTCATAGAAGCCGATAAAACTTGAGCCATCACAGACAAGTCAAAACCTCAGCAAAAATTCAGAGATCTGCTAAGTCGCAGCATGGATCAGCAAGATTATAGGACACATTTTGTCCTAGAAGGACAAAACTGATGTGGCATCAGACATGAAAGATGAGGTCCACCCATGAAGGTCCAATTAAATTAATTTATTGATACTTAGGGATTTGGTGGCTCAGTGGCTAAGACGCTGAGCTTGTCGATCAGAAAGGTCAGCAGTTCGGCGGTTCAAATCCCTAGCACCACGTAACACAGTGAGCTCCCATTACTTGTCCCAGCTTCTGCCAACCTAGCAGTTCGAAAGCGTGTAAAAATGCAAGTAGAAAAATAGGGACCATTTTGGTGGGAAGGGAACAATGTTCCATGCACCTTTGGCGTTTAGTCATGCCGGCCACATGACCATGGAGATGTCTTCAGACAGCGCTGGCTCTTCGGCTTTGTAACGGAGATGAGCACCGCCCCCTAAAGCCAGAAATGACTAGCACATATGTGCGAGGGGAGTCTTTACCTTTAGCTTTATTGATACTTCTGTCTATGCACTGAACTCTTCTCAACTAACAGTTAGCACCGGCTTGGAGTTAGATAAGGATTCATGGAATTCAAAGGAGGTTGGATTTAGTTTGCTTCTGACTATGTAGGGATTCTCGGATGATCCCTCTTTTAACTCCTCTTTCTATCACTCCTTCCCTTACATGTGGATGGTTACAACTGGATTTATTCTCCTGCCCAGCTTATAGGGAAGCCTTTTTTTTTTTCAGTTGTACTGCTTTCTTTTAGGGTCACCTCTGAACAGAAGTAGAGTTTTTTTCAATGCATATTTTTTTAAAAAAAATACGGAGGGTAAAATTCTACAAATTAAAACTGCAGTATTTAACAAGTTCATTAGTGGTGAAATATAACCCAAAAGTAAAACATGACTAAGATATATAGCAAAACTTTTAACATGTTAAATTAATATAAATTACCTACATATATCATATTTTCATTGAATCATTTAATTGGTGCATTAAAACTGTCTATTCCTCTAAATTACAAAATGTATACTTTAAAAATTGTATTGCATTTTTTTGAATCAGAGAAGGAAAAAGTCTTTTCTAAAACAAATAAATTGTACATTACTTAAATTCAGCTTTTGTTATCTGGATTAATACAGTAGTGTTTTTCCCAACCTGTCAAATTTCTCTTGGTTATTCTTCAGGCTCAAACCAACACAATATTCTCCAATGCAATTTATATTCTAGCTTTCAATTAATTGTATATTTCAATGAAGCAAAAATGTTTTACTATATCTTTCTACATTAAAAAGTTTTGGGGAAAATACACAAAATAAATTTTGTTACTTTTGTTTTGAGATAGAAAAAGTAACACAGAGTGTTACATGATTTGTAAACAACTTTCACAGAACTAATTCACAAAGTCAATGGAAGTTCTACATTACCAGACTGCTCTATAAATTCTAGGGTTTGCCTATATTCAAGCTGATATAGATTTAAATAAGACCCTTTTAAAAAATAATTAGGTTTGCTCAAGTTGTCAGGAAACCAAATACATGATAAATTAACTACGTCTCACATACTGAAGGCAGCCAGAATTCATTCAGCAAATTCCAATCTTAAAGTTAGTCATTGCCTTAAACACACATGCCTCTTTTAAATATCTTAATAAACTTTGCAAAGAAATAAACTTAGCTCATCAAGATAAGAGGAATAATCAGGAAAAGAAAATGTATCAAGCTTTTACTAGTTCTGTTTTCTGCACCTCCGGCAGCATTTAAAATTATCAGCAAAGTCCAGACTAAATGTGAGGACAGAGAAATACATTTTCATTTAATTTTCACAAATAGCAGTGGGACACCAAAGGTGTATTTAATCTTTCCTTCTATATTCCTTGATCCAACAAAATCTCTACCTCATTGCTAAGTAGCAATGTACATACATTTTTGAGCTGATGAAATGGCACCTCAAGGTAACAAAGACTACAATTTTTAAAAGCACATAGAAAGAATTAATATCCTGCTGATGAACACGAAGTTGCGAAAATGTATAATTTTTTTGTTGAAATGTTGAAAGAGAGGAAAAACAGGTTAAAGAATGTATGATAAAGTAGGCTAAGAATTTTGGTTATAATATAAAGATGGATCAATTGGAAAATACTGTATATCATTGGTTTTTGATGCTAGAGGTACTATCTAGAATGTATAAAGGCATTCAAAATATATGCTGTAAATGTACATTTTATTATGCTTGGCAGGTATGTAAATAAGTTTTAAAAATTGATTCAAGTATATACTTTGATACAGAGGATTTTGAATATTAACATTCAATTCAAGCTGGAATTTTTCCTTTTAGGACTGATGGAAATACAATTAGAAAAAGCCATTGAAGATTATTTCAATATTTGATTTCTGCAACAAAATTATTAAATGCAGAGTTAAATTCAACATTTACAGAGGTCTGTAAGGGGCATGTTAAAGTACACCATCGTACCAACTGTCCCTGTCCTATTATTCCCATTTATTCATACCTATTTATACTTATACTCATACTCATGTTTATACTTATACCTATTATCTTGTAAGCGACTGACAAATAAAATAAATAAATAAATAAATAAATAAATAAATAAAATAAACTATCCACTATGGAGGAATGGCTTGTGACACTGATAGATCTTGCTGAGATGGATTAACTTTTTTGATTGGATTTCTATTTGTTAGTAAAACTTTACAAACCTTTACTTGTAAAACTTTACAAGCCTTTGAATGTTGAAGTCTTCTAATTGATATTCTACACTCTGCACATTCTTCAAACAAACTGCTTTCCTTAATTACAAGTTAGTGTAAAAGATCATACATTTTAAAAAAATAGGAGAAGACACGGTTATAAACAGGAAAGTGACATGCTTCAGAGGATGAGTTAAACATACCAAACCAAAATCGCTAACTTGGACCTTAATTAATACATCACTTAATCTGGGAGATTAAAGTAAACCCAGAAGATAAGTATTGTAAATCTAAAAGATTAGGAATTTGTTTTCAGAAGCAGTTGAATTAAGTGAAAAACAAAATCTTTCATATTTCGTTACAGTATTGTAAAGCGTAACAATTTTGTAAAAATGATCCACATTAAAATGCACCAAAATTTAGAAGCTGAATTCCCATGACAATCAGTAATATTTTTATTAAACTTTATGAAACCACGTATCCTTTCAAAGAACACTGAATTAGTTTCATATATGCTAACTATTTGAAGGATACTATAGCATATGCTTAATAGAAAAAAAAATTGATGCCCTCCTTGGAAAAACAGATAAATTATAAAAATATGCTTCAATGCTCAGAATAATTTCATCCTTTAAGAACAGAATTCAGTTCTAATTTAAAATCATTACCGGACTAAAATTTAATAGATGGATTTGTATATCATCCAAAATTGTGGATTTTTCTATATAAGAGCTCACACATTCATGCTTGCATTCATGATAGCAGCAGAAAGCATCATGCTTTGTTCTGGAATCATAACCCCTGCACCATACAATAAAACTTCCTTCTACGACTCTGTAATTCCTGAATCCAAAGTAGAATTGGGGAGACTGGATGGTGCTGAGCATTTGCTGGCTGGGGGCTCTGCCTGATGCCTATATGGAGCTCACAGCAGATTTTTTTTTTCTTTGCACCCTGATAGAGAAACACCTGATGCTACCTAGGTATAAACTCTCAACCTTTTGAGTGGGAGGTGAGCATCTCCAACATTAGGCCACCGTGCCAGTCATGGTCAATAAGGCAATAAAAACATTTCTACCATAGCATTTACCCTTTTTTTCTTCGTCTTCTTTGTCTACCACTGTTCATGCTTTCCTGCAATCAACATTTTTTCAGTTTCCTTTTGAATAAACTAACACCTTAGTCTATACGTTTAACCCCCCCAAAAAGTTGCTCTGGACATAACCTTTTCATGACTTTAAGACAATGCCTAAGCCAAGACAGACGTTGGTTCAACATCCATTATACTCCCTGCCGGGTGGGAAGACATGAAGCAAACCACAACAAAACTCATCTTTATCTTCTACTTTGCAAATGGCCAGTAGGAAAAAAACAACAACAGAATGCAGCCTTCTCCAAATCTCCCTGGACAAAGAACACTTTATAGTGAAAATGCAGCTGTCTGAAATCTATCGTACAATTTTCTATAGAAACCACCTTCAAACCCCCAAAACTTTAGCTTCTCTGTGTCTTTGGGAGATCACATCATAAAAATTTACTCAACACCTGAGAAGATATTTGCACTCTAAACAGAAAACAGCAAAACAAACTTCACTGTTTATACAGGATGAACATCTGGCAGCAACAAACACAGCCACAACAACACCTTGGTCTCAAAAGAGGCAACTCTAGGCCAAACAGTTTATGAGGAAACAGAATTTTGGTGGTTGGGCCAGAAACAAATATTTGGGGAGAATTTAAACAGCTGCATACGGTAATGTATTTCTCAAATCCATTTCTATTAAAGTTTGGACCACTGTCACATTCTTCATCCCTCTGTAACTTTGACTAAATATTGATACCTTGAGTAAATGTGCCTCCTGTGGCTCCAAAGAGAATATATCATACTCACATTTATTACACATCTTGTTCATTTGCATTATGACCTAAAAATAACACAGGTGGAAGAAATAGTCCTGAAATTACAACAAAGAAGGATCCGGCACAATGCAACCTGCAAACTACCATAAATAAACAAGCCAATGCATTCTGAAAGATGAGATACATTTTTCCTACTTACATGCCATGCTCTCACCTGTGTGTATTTCCACAGGTGCAAACAGCAGGCTTTAAGCAAAGTTACGCCAACTTCTGCACGAAAGTGGTCGCTTTTATACAGAACTAAAACCATGCACTTCCTAAAGCAGCATCCTTACAAGGGGTGGCTGGCTATGCCAAAATGAAATTATTGCAAGCAAAACCAACAACTGGTTTTGGCTAAGGAAGCAGGGAAGAATGCGGCCATGAATTCAAGACACACCTTATCCATGAAAGCCAGTTGGTTGACTTTGGGCCAATCACCAGGAGACAGCGAGTTCTACTTCCACCTTAGGCATCAAAGCTGGCTGGCCAATCACCAGGGGACAGTGAGAAATATGAAAAATTATTCATTGTTTTGTTTCAAACTACAAGTCAATATATATATTGGGAATGTTTATATTAATTGCACTTTCATCAAAGTACATAAAACTGATAAGCCAGTTCCAATGGTTAAGGGCCAATCTTTGGACCAATCACTAAGAGATGTGAGTTTTAGTCCTGCTTTAGCCATTAAAGCCAGTCATTCTCTCTCAGAAATTGTTTAGAGCCCTCTCTCTGTCAATCTGTTAAAGAGCCCACCCCACCCCACCCCAGAAATCTGTTTTTTTGTGGGGAAAATAAGACAAAGGAGGTGTATTGGATATGTCTGCTGTCTTGAGATATTTGTAAAAATTAAAGTGTGATACAAATAAATAACCACCAAACATCATCTCCATAATGAACAGAAATCCATGTTTCTCAATCAGTAGTTCTTCTGTCTATACCAAATCTAAATGAAAGTTTGGATACTCATCTCCACCATGAACTGATTTCCTAGAGTTTTTCAAAAGGCAAATTTTGATGGTTTCACCTGTCAAGCCTAGGTTGCAAATGAAATAATAAAAGATGTGCATTCGATGCAACTTCTACCTTCTAGCAATATGCTCCCTCATTATGTGAATGAGCTTTATTAAGTTACCTTTTCACTCTCTTTGAACTAGTCGTAATGATGGTCAACTAGCCAGGATTTATACTTCAATTTCAAACTCTGGGTGATTATTTGTTTCCAGTCCTGGCTTCCTTGGATAGGATGTCGGGCTTGAGAAGATAAAAGAGACGAATACCAAATGTAAAATACTATCTTGCTGGATGAAAGAGAAAGAACATGATTAAAGGCAGGACTTTAAATTAGCTCATTGCATCACTGCCATGTTGCTTGGAAAGGCCTGATCCCGGTTTACACATGAAGTGCAATTTCCTGCTTTGTCTTTCTGCTTATATGAAATGTGCAAAACAGAAGTTACAGGATCCTGCACATTAGTAATAAAGGCTAATGTTTTATAAATCCAGCCTTAATGGTAACAACCATTTCTTTCAAGCAGATATCCTGACATGATTGAACAAATGTGTTACAATAAAGAGAAATGAATGATCTCAGATGTATAATCTTGTAATGTATAATTTCTCTACAATAAAGGGTGATCTTCCATTAGGCAAAAATAAAGGTTTCCCTGTCCAGTTGTGTCCAACTCCAGGGCTCAGCGGTCATCCCTGATTCTTGGCCAAAGGAGAGACAGCATTGTCCAAAGACATTTTCTGTGGTCGTATAGCCAGGATGATTATGTGCTGAAGTGCATCAAATGCTGTTATTATCCCACGGAAGTGGTATTTATTTATCTACTTGTATTTGCATGCTTTTGAATTGGAGCTGGACCAAGTAACAGGAGTTCACTCTGTTGTGTATGCTCGGGTCTCAAACCCAGGTTGCCAGCTTTCCAACCTATGTTCCCTTACAAACTCTCTTACACTGTGTTGCTCAACCTTGGTAACTTTAAAACATGTGAACTTCAACTTCCAAAATTCCCCAACCAGCCATGTAATGAGCTCTACCTTAAAAGCTACAGGAAGCATTCGACTTAGAATCATTTTTTAGTGACTCTTTGAAGTTATAAATAGTATCACTGAAATTACAAGAACTTACAAATAGTGGCAGAGATTGAGGTTCAAAAGTAACTTATTCCTTTAGTTTACTTTATTGTCATTGCACCTCGTACAATGAAATCAAACACCATCTTCAGTGTACATTATGACCATGGGATAGAAGCTGTTTTTCAGTTTATTTCTCCTTGTTTTTATTATTATCCTGTACCGTCTGCCAGATGGTAACAGTGAAAAAAAAAAGAGTGCCCAAGATGAGATGGATCTTTGAGAATATTTTGAACTTTCTTAAGGCAATGGGAGCTATAAAGCTCTTCCAAAGAGAGGAGAGGGCAACCCATGATCTTCTGGGCAACGAAAGCAGTTTTTCAGTCAGTTGTTTCCTGAGAAGCGTCAGGTAATATAATCTCTATGACCATTTTTCAGGTGACTGTGGCAGCATCCCCATGGCCATGTGATCAAAATGCAGCTGGCTTCACCCTTGACTCATATTAATGACCGTTGAAGCATCCTGAGGTAACCTGATCATTTTGAAACCTTCTGATGAGCGAAGTCAAGGCAGAAGGAAGCAAGGTTTAATTTACAACTGTTTTACTCACTTAACAACCGCAACTATTCACCTAACCACCATGGCAAGAAAGATCAGTGGGATAAAGCTCACTTAACAACTAGCTCACTTAGCAACAGAAACCCTCTGGGCTCTATTGCAGGTATATACATAATTCTATATTTATTTATTTAGTCATATTTAATATAATTTCATTGTATGTATACTGTACATATTTTCGTACAATGACAATAAAGAATTCAATTCAATGGTTATATTTATGTAGGGTACATTAGAAGGGAGAGAGCTGCATGCAACGAAATTTCATTTTAAAACATGCCGATTAGTGTCCATTCAATGAAGTTATTATTCTATTTTATTCCTATTCTATTGTGATTTTAAGTCGAGGATTACTTGCATTATGTTTGGACACCTATCTGCTGACTTTGAGCAATAAACTCCAACTTTCCCTTCTTGAAGGGGGATGAACAAAAACAAACAAACTCTACTTGCATTCTTTTTTTTTTTTTTTGCCTACAAAGCCACACACTTTCAAAACAGATTCCAGCTGTCTCCCCAAGCAACTACTTTTCTATCATTTTTTTAACCCCAATTCTCAGCTAGTCTTGTGTGTTGCTGCTAACCCTCTTGCCATTGCATCAAAGGAAAAGGCAGCAAGGAAGTGGGGTGGACATTGAGTTTCCTTCCCTGTTTGTTTGTTTTTTGCAAGGGCTGGGCCCAAGAGTTTAGTTTAGTTTAGTTTATTGTCCTTATACCTTGTACTACGAAATCAAACACCATTTTCAGTGTACATCATGACCATGAAAATAGAAACACAAACGCACATCCTTCGCACTCCGCACATTGAAAACCCCTGATATTGCATTAATATTGCACTGTACAGTAGAATTGAATAGAGTTACTGCCCTGAGATAGAAGCTGTTTTTCAGCCTATTTGTCCTTTGACCAGAATTGTCTATGCCAGCGTGTCTCAACCCCAGACACTTTCAAGATGGGCGGACTTCAGATCCCAGAATTCCCCAGACAGTGTGGTTCCTGAGCAAACCACTGTAGTTAATGATGGAGTTATTAAGTGAATCCGACCCCCATTGACTGTGCTTGTTGGAATTCATCTGGAAATGACAATCCCATGACCCAAGAATGCTGCAACTGTCGTAGATTCAACCCTACACCGATTGTCAAGTGCCCAAATTTCGATTTATGTGACCTGCGACAGTTGTAAGTGCGACGACTGGCCGTAAGTCTCTTTTTTTTTTCCAGTGCCATTGTAACTTCAAACTGAGTGCCCATCGAGGAAACACCATTGTGTATTGATTGTATAAATACAGGTAGTCCTTGACTTACAACCACAATTGAACTCAACATTCCTGTCCTTAATTGAGACATTTGTTTAGGGGTTTTGCCCCATTCTACGACTTTTCTTACCGCCGTTGTTAAGCGAATCATTGCAGTTGATAAATTACTTACCTGGCTGCGAAGTGAGTTTCGCTTCCTCATTGATTTTGCTTGCCAGAAGGTTGCAAAAAGGGATGACATGACCCAGGGACACAGCCACAGTCGTAAATATGAACCAGGGGATGCTGCAAAGGTTGTAAGTATGAAAAACTGTCCTAAGTCACTTTTTTTTTAGTGCCCTTGTAACTTTGAACGGTCATTCAACGAACCGTTGTAAGTCAAGGACGACCTGTAGCCTTATCTTTGAATTTGTGAATAGAATGAATAGTTTCATGTTTGACACACAGACATTTAACAAGATCTCTATCTACAAAAGAGACAATCACCCAGCCCAAAAGGGGGGGGAAAAGATGCAAGGAATCTCTCCACCAGATCAGCATAGATTAACTCCAAGGTTAATATCAGACCAAACATCAAGCAAACAAGATCCCAATCAAGAAACTGCCAAAGAAGCTGAAAGCAAACAGCCCAAACAAAGGATCTCTGAGACCATCCACATCAACACTGACAGAGCAAGACGCCAGAATATAAAGTGACAGCTAACCACACTCCTTACTACCGGTAGCACTGAATGTTACCTTGCCAGGTCATGAAACATCTGCAAGAAAACAAGTAACCTCAGAGAGCACCAAGGACCCCCAGAGTCTTAGTTGTTGTTTCTTCTTCTTCTTCTTCTTCTTCTTCTTCTTCTTCTTCTTCTTCTTCTTCTTCTTCTTCTTCTTCTTCTTCTTCTTCTTCTTCTTCTTCTTCTTCTTCTTCCTCCTCCTCCCCTTCCTCTTCTTCCTCTTCCTCTTCTTCTTCTTCTTTCTCCTCCTCCTCCTCTCTGCAAGCACCCCACTCTTGTACCACTGATGATGCTACCTAGTTTGGGTAAGGAAACGTCTGCAAGAAAATAACCAAGCTCAGAGGGCATCTAGGACCCCATAGTTTTGTATTTGCTCATTGAAAATGTCATTGTGATGAGCTTAACATTTAACACTCTAAAAATAAGTTGCTAAGTTACAAAGTCAAGGACTAAGCAATTAAGCAAGCAGAACAGATGGCCCCAGGCCAGAAGGCAAAGGTGCCAAGACTCCACAGGGATCGAAGTGTGTGTGTGTGTGAGTGTGAGTGTTTCACTGAGAACAACCTGTGGAACTCCCTGCAGGGCAGAGCCAGGTCCAAGAAAGCGTCTGTAAGAATTGTCAGCAGCTGTCAGTAGCAAAGAGAAATGAAGAAATGGACTAACCACAACTGGAAGAAGTGTGAAGCTAAGCACCAGCAAACAAAACACACAGACACACACACACACACACACACAAACATCATACAGTGCAACACCGCTTCCAGGACTTAATTGCTCAAGGGCTTTCAGGTTTTCTAAGAGCAGAGTCTCGGTTTCATTCATCCTGGCTATATTTGTACCCTGGTTATTGGACCATGGTTTCTTTTCGGCTGATGCACACAACACGGGAAAGTCAAGGCTAACTCTAATTATGATGTGCACAACAGGGGGAAGTCAAGGCTAACTTTAATAATGAGCAAGTTTGGCAAAAGAAGGTGGGGGAAGGCGTTGGTTGGTTGCGCCACTGTGCAACAATCCCCATTTGGGTAGAGAGACGTCTGAACCCAACGAAACCAAGTTCCTTGCCACTCACAAACCCAGGTTGGGTTCACACCACACACCCCGCCGAACAACCCCAGCCGGTGCCTTCCTTCCTCAGGCAGCAGGCTACATACAACATACACTCGGGTGCCAAACCCCGGAAATGAGTGAATTCTCTTTCTCCCCCCCCCTCCTATGCCGCCCCTCTGCAGGAGAACCACGGAGTGGAGTCGTGGTGAAACCTGCCCACACACGCACCCCCCCCAAAAAAGCCGGCACGGTCACCCAGAAAGGTCTCCCCGCTTCTCCTTCTCCAATGGGCGATGGGTCTTTGGAGGCGCGCCTTTCCTGCCGTGTGGGGGAACCCCACCGTGCGGGCGAGCCGTCCAAGCAGGCTGCCCATGCCACCCTCATCCCCCCCCAAAAAAAGCAGGTTCCGGTTCCTGATCCCCAACACGGGCGGAGCCCTCCCCCCCCCCTTAAATAAGCCAGACCCCGAAGGAGCAAGGTCCATGAGAGGCGACTCAACCAGCCGGCGAAAGTCACGCTTTCACCGTCTCCAAACCTGCCTCCGGGGCGGAGAGGCTGGCCTTCCCTGGCAGGGGTCTCCCGCAGGTCCGGGACCCTCCTCACCTGCGCTCCTGGCCGCTGGTCGGCGGGCATCCCTACCTGTGCAGGCACGGAGCGCGCTGCGGCTGGCTGGGCGCGCGGCGGGCGGCGGGACTGCGGGCCCCGGGGGGCGCGCCGGGCTCTCCAGCCGCCTTTGGGTTCGCTGCTCCGCGCCGCCGCCGCCGCCGCCGGGCTCCAAACGACTGCTTTCTTCCGGCGACGGGGCGGCGAAGGTTGGCCGCGGCGGGGTGCGGAAGGGAGGGCCGCGTGACAGCGGAGCCGCCGCGCCGCCGAGCGCCTCCCCCGGCCAGGGGGCGCCCCTCCACGGTTCCCGAGCCCCCGCGCGCGGATTTGCAAGGGACTTTGCAGCCCCGCGGGCGCGCAGGCATGTCTTGTATCGCTTTTGCGGATGGGACGGGATGGCCCGGGCAGACGGTCGGGACCTTTGGAAGGAAGGAAGGAGACCCGCTGAGGGAGGGCTTGTCTTCAGGTGAACAGAGCTGGAAAGGGCCTTGGAGGTCAATCGAGTCCAACCCACCCCACCACCCCCACACAGGAGAGGCCCTTTTTTTTTTTTCTTTATTTTTTTTCTTTTTTTTGTTTTTGTTTGTTTTTTTTTTTTTTGTTTTTTTTTTTTTTTTTTCACTTTCTGACCAGTTCCAATCCAATCCAATCTTTCTATTGAAAGCCTCCAGGATGAAAGCTCCACAACTTCCGAAGGCAACTTAGATGAAAAAGAATTGGGAAGGGAGCTTGTAGGTCATCTAGTCCAAACCCCACCCCCCACCCCCCTTGCCAGTGGAGACCTGACCTCGTTTCTGACTGGACTGGTTAGTCGGTCTTCTTTTTGAAAGCATCCAGTGTTGAAGTTTCCACAACGTCGAAGGCAACTTCTTGTCCCTTATTGTTTGATGTGATCTCACTGTCAGAAAAATTCCTCTTTATTTCTAGGTTGAACCTCGCTTGTTCAGTTTTCCATCCATTCTTCCTTGTCTGGCCTTCAGGTGCCTTGCGAAAATAGCTTGACCCCTTCCTCCTTCTCTGGGGCAAGCTCCTCAGATTATTGGCGCTATCCGTCTCCCCTGGTCCCTTCTCTTCCTAGGACTAGTCCTGCAACTGTTCATCATATGTTTTTAGCCTCCAGTCCCGCTAATCATCCTAGGTTTGTTCCTTCTCTGCCTTTTTCTAGAGTCTCAACATCTTTTTTATAGTGTGGTGACCAAAACTGGATGCAGTACTCTAGGTGTGATCTTACCAAGGCTTTATAGAGTGGTATTAGTACCTCACTTGCTCTTGATTGTATCCCTCTGCTAATGCAACTTTCAGCGTCCATGTGCCCCAAGCCGGTGTAGGTCCCTAGGTAAAGGATGCTGGAGCTGTATCCCAAAGTCCTAGGGTCATTGTAAGGGGAAGAAGGCTGGGGCTGAACAAGAGTTCTCTGCAAGGCTGGTCTGTTTTCCATAAGCCACAGTGGCTGAGGTGCATGGGTGCTGGAGTGTAAGAGCAGCCCCCCAGCGAGACAGATGGCAAATCAATTGAATAAATATATACAATCTGCCCTGGTTTATTTCTTTCGTGCAGGCTGATCCTGGGACAGGAAATCACTTTGGGATTACAGCATGAGAAAAGAGGGAGGGATGAAGGAAGAAAAGAGAAAGAAAAAGAAAGAAAGATGAAAGAGGGAGAGAAGGAAGGAAGGAAAAGAAAGAGATCAAAAAGGGAAGGAAGGAAGAAAAAGAAGGAGATGAAAAAGGGAGGGAAGGAAGGAAAAGAAAGAAAATGAAAAGAGGAGGGAGGGAGGAAAGGAAAGAAGGGGGGAAAAGGAAGAAAGAAGAGACACACTCTTCCTTTCTCATCCCAACAAAATGAAGCCAATCAGGTTTCTCGGGAACGGCCGCGGCCCTTTGCCAAAACACGCAATAGATTCTTTGGCTGCAAGATCAGCCTGCAAAATCTGGGTGAAAAGCAACATGGCCTTTAGAATGCACCCAGGCAGAAGCAGCAGATTTTTGGGGAACAAAACAGAACCTAAAACAAAAAACAAAAAAACAGGACTTCAACAGGGTCAGGAAAAACAGGGTTACAACTCTCAAAATTCAGGCTGCATTTATTTTGATTGCCATGGGTGCCATGCCCGCCCAATCACCTATCTTTATACATTTGTGTTTATTCTCTTGTTCAGGTGACTTCCACAGAATTGCACCTTAAAGGTAACCATTGCTGATCACATAGTTAACAATCATAAACTTTATAGATTTATAAGCCCTGTGCATGCCAGCAATACTGACAGTGTACATATGCTTCACCTTTCTCATGGATAGGATCCTAAGCCCCTGGGATCATCAGTTCTTCCCAGATGATCTGGGAAGAACTGGGATTAGGGACTCATTAAAAGATAAAAATGAGACAGCTCCTATTCCTGTAACGAATGGTGGAAATCATCGGGATTTAATTAAATTTGAATTAAAGGCAGAGGGCAAGAAGAATTCCAACTTGGGACTACACTGTAAGTTAAAAGGTGTTCTTGCAAAACCTGGAACAGGTTGTGCAAGTTATTTAAAGTATTTTAAAGCCCAGGAAATGTAGGCATCTGATCAAGACGTTTCTATTCCTTTTGGAAACCTATAAAACCTGTGGCCAGTTAATTTTTTTTTAGAAATTTATTTATTCAAAGTTTCAACGATTAAAAACAAATTTCCACATGTTACCTGATATTGTAACAGTGCTTACATTGGTTAATAGCATCCATAGCTTTGATATTCATAACTATATTAGGTTTTTCCTTGTTCTTAGCATTTTTATACATATATACATATATTTACACATAAATAATATTACTTTGTGATTTCTTATTCATTATCATTTGACATCTTTGCATCTTTTCCTTAACCATTTGTGCCAAACATCCCATATCTTGTAATATTCTCCTTCTTCCTTATTTTTTAGTAACATCGTCCATCTGACCATTTCGGCACATTCAAATATTTTATTAATTACTGCGATTTCTGAGAGGGTCGTAGCCTGTTTCCAGGTTTGGGTGAAGGAAATTCTAGTAGCAGTTATAATATGAAGTATTGGATGTTGATGATTTTTATTTAAGTTAGGTTCTAACATGCCTAGCAGAAAAGTTTCTGGTGTGATTTTGATCTTTTGTTTCATTAACTTCTCTAACCAAGATTTAATTTTCAGCCAATATCTCCATGCTTGAGGGCAGGTCCACCACATGTGAAAATATGTTCCCTGGCTGCAATTAATTTTTTGTTTTCAAACAGGAGAGCCCACTGATGTATTTGTGAGCAGATCGGATCAACCAGCAATGGATGTTGCCCCCAAAGAGATTTTCCTGGGAGAACCAGAAAGCATTTTAAATCTTCTGGATGGGTGATTCACTGCAGTTAGTCCTCAACTTAACACTAGCTGCTTAGCGACCTTTTGAAGTTATGACCAACCTGACAAAGAGGACTTATGACCCAGATCTGAATTCCCGACATTTGCTCCAAGCAACTCCCAAATGCATGTGAAATTTCATTGCTTAGAAATGCTCTGAAAAAAATAAACGATTACTTCAGATTCAAATACCCAAGGAAACAATCTCTGATGTTAGGATAAGAGATGCTTATCCTGGTTAACAAAAAAAAACTTGATTTTGGAATGAGAAGGAAAACCAATCCTCCACAGACCTTTCCTTTGGATGACTAGCGTCGGGGAAATGAGGTCAGGATTTAATTAATTTGTGTGCCACACCTTGATTATGCCACACCGCCCATCTGAAGCAGCTAGGAAATGCTGGAAGTTGTGTATGAACAACAGTGTTAATATTTAACTTTACTTTTTCTCTAGAGAAGTTAAGCATTGTCTTTCTGGAATTTTAGATCTCTTATTTTTCTCCAAAACTCAAAAGCTGTCATGCCCCTGTCAGTCTGAATCTGAGGAGGAAGCCAAACAGTTGACAGGGAATGGAAGTGTGGCTTTGTTGGCTGTGGAGGAGGCTGGGCAGAGCAGGAAAGAGGTAGAACAAGGGAGAGGGAGTTCAGAGGAAGACCCAGGCCCACCCGCTCTTCATCCTAGGACACGCAGGGAAGAACGGAGAAGAGAGCAATGTGGGTTGTGTGGCTTATGGGGGAGGAAAGGGCCCTGAGTCCCTTCATTAGCGACAGCTGGGAACACAGTTTCTAAGAAAGGGAGGCTGCATGTAGCAGGCTGCTAGGAGCAAATGTGACTTTATCTTATGTTGTCATTGCTTATCTGTGTTCCTGGCATCTTTCCAACTGTGTGAGTTTTGCCATGCCTTCAAGTCTGAAATTCTTGCTCCTGCCCTACCAAATTAATTACTTAAATTTGGCTTGTTTGGACTTTAAGTTACAGTTTGTGTTGACCATGTTTTAGACATAATTTTCTGCAGTCAAAGGCTGTTCCTGGGAGAGTTTTTCTCCAGCCAGAAGATAACCTGAACATTGGGGGCAAAGTTGGAGATAATAAAGGAAATCCTACTGATTATCTGACTGTGTTGCCTTTGGGCCATGCCCTGGGTCATTATAAAAGCGGAGCCCAATTTCCCATCCAGCCCCTTATCCCTGTCACTGCTCTTCAGGTTTTATTCTGCATCCAGTCTCAAGAGAAGTGTAGCTTATCCATTTTTTTTCTTCCCAGGAGGGGGAAAAAAAACCACAATTCTCTGGAATATTTCTCTACTGGTAGTCCTCAGTTTATCTTCATTTGTTCAGCAACCATTTGAAGTCACTAAAAAAAAGTGACATATGATTCCATCTGGTGGATTTCTTATGCAGCGAGGCAGTCACTAAATGAGGACTACCTCTGTTGAAATGCCAAGTATGGACTGCTATTGAGAAGAAGGAGCATGCCACTAGATGCCCACAAGGCAACAATTATTTATTTATTTTTAAAGCATTTGTTTCTCATCAATGTATTTGTTTTTATTTTTTTGAAGACTTATGTAGCTGACCAGATTGTAGCCACAAGCTTGTAATCACAAAGATGATTACATGGGGAATTCTGGGAGTTGAAGTCCACAGGTCTTAAAAGTTGCCAAGGTTGGACACCTATTCTCTAAATCTTGGATACAACTTAAGCAAGCTTGGCTGGGGAATTCTGGGAGCTGAAGTCCACAGGTTTTAATGTTGCAAAGGTTGGACAACTCTGCTCTAAATCTTGGATGCAACTTAGTAATTGTCTGGGTTTTACAGACCAAATACAATTGAACTTCATCTCTAAGCATTTGTCCAGAGTCAAATGCCAACCATCCACATTTGCAGCAACCTGTTTTTTTAGCCAGTCTCATTGTGTTGTAATGTTTGTATGCTTTGGTTTGGCTTAAGAATTATCTTCCTGTACTGGTGAGACCACACTTGGTCACCACAATACGAAGCAGATATTGAGACTCTAGAAAGAGAGCAGAGAAGAGCAAAAGATGATTAGGGGCCTGGAGGATAAAATATACTCTGAATGGTTGCAAGAACTTAGTATGTCTAGTCTAAGAAAGAGAAGGATAAGCAATGACATGATAGCGTGATACTTGAAGGGGAGAAAAAGGGGTTGATCTATTCTCCAAAGCACCTGAGGGCAGGACAAGAAGCAATGGATGGAAAACCACCTTGTGTGCAAGTGAAAGCATTAAGGCATTAAGCCTCCCACTGATTTCCTCTTGCTTCCAATCTCCAGCAATGCAAAAAGGACCAAATAAAGATATTTCAGGTGAGTATACCTAATAACAGCTTTCTCCAAACTGGGGACTTTCCACATGCATCAAGTTCAATGCCCCAAATTGCCAGCCAACCATCGTTGAAATTCTGGGGATCACATTTGACACAAGATGTGTCTGTTAAAAAGGGTTGGAACTTTTGACTGCCCTGATGTGCCCACTATTTCACAACATTCACCCCACTTACACAGCCATGATGCCACCCAACTGTATTTCCCCCCACTTCTGTTGATCATGTCTGATTCTTGAAAACTGCCTGCAATTTTCTTAGCCAGATTTTTCAGAAGTGGTTGGCCATTTCCTCCTCCTGAGGGTTAAGGAAAAGCTGATTGGCCAAGTTAACCCAGTTGACTTTCTGCCTAGGTGGGACTAGAACCCATGGTCTCCCTGTTTCTAACTTAACACTCTCAGTGCTATTTTAGGTAGTGGCATTTAGCTAAACCTGGCTGATTTCAGAAGTTAAAAAAAGTCAGCCAGGCTTATTCCTTGGACAGGAGAAAATGTTGACCAGAGAGGTGCTATTTCAGAAGTGGTCTTCAGCAGGTTCTGTCCAGTTCTGGAGAACCAGTAGTGGAAATTTTGAGTAGTTCAGAGAACCAACAAATCCCACCTCTGACTGGCCCCGTCAAACCCATCTATTCTCCGCCTCCCATTGAATCCCAGCTGATTGGCTGGGTCTCCTTTGGTTGCCCTGCACAGGAGAACAGAGCTGGAAAGCAGGTTAGTGGGGTGGGGAGGGAAGGGGGATTTTGCCATAACCTTCCCCCAGGAGTGAGGAGGGAATGGAGATTTTACAATATCCTTTTCCTGCTACACCCACCAAGCCACACCCATAGAACTGGTAGTAAAAATTTTGAATCCCATCACTGTGCTACTTCTTAAATTTTCTCGATGTAAAAAGTGTAACCACTTCCCTAACGTTACCAAGAGCGCTGCACAGATGTACTTCACATAAGTTATGGTTAGGTTTTTCTGGGCAAGCACAATTTACTGACTGGACCAACTCAAAACCAAATAGATTTAATGAATTGGTTTATTTGTCCCATTAATTTTAACAGCTGTGCAGTAAAAAAATGTAAGCATGTGCCTGAAAATAACCCAGGAAAACAAATGCATAATTCACAATTAATTTACAATCTACTTGTTTCAACATCATAAACATTCACCCAAAATAAATGTTTAGCCTACCAAGAAAGAGAATGGCACTAAATTGTTAAAAATACAGCTCTTTCCATGAAATGGGTCTGCCTTATGAAAGCAGGCCTAAATTTTTAAAGGGGTGAAAAAACAGGATAAATTTTTTTTGTGGGTTTTTTTTTCTAATTGCTAGAATTGCACAGGTATTCAAATCAATCCTGTAAAACAGAGGAAGAATGTTTAGTGTAGTTTGCACACTTCCTCCTCTGTGGCAAATAATGGTTAATCCACCTGTTAAAAGTCAATGACTATCTGTAGATTTAGCTAAAACATTGCTGTTTTCTACTTTTCTCCCACCAACAATACAAATGCAATAAAAAGTCTTGTGATAAGCTTGGGAGCTTGAAGTCTTCGGTTACATTATATCCCAGCTAAATTTTTAACCATTCAGATCGGATTAATAATCAACTCCCATCCACCAAATTTTTCAGGCAGAACTGGGGGGCGGGGGGAGTCTATTGAGGCAGTAGAAGCTTCGAATCTGCATAGATTTGCTTAACTGTTTCTCAATCCAGACAACCCTGTACTATAAATATGCCTCATCATGCAAAACCTGCTAATCATTGACTTTGTTAGCATGAAATTTCCTTCCAGCTGAAAAAGCCTAGAGTGGGCAAAAATTATTATTTAAGTTATGAGTGAGCTTCATTAGTAGTGTGTCATTTTATATTTCCCTTTTATTTATTTATTGAATTTATATGCTGCCTAACTCACTATCCAAAGCAACAATGGGAGACTTACATGGGATATATGCAGAATTTATGTTAGCATGCTGTATATAGGTAGTCCTCAACTTATAACTGCAATGGAGCCCAAATTTTCTGTTGCTAAGTGAGAGAATTGTTAAGGGAGTTCTGCTCTATTTTTTTGAGCTTTCTTGCCACCGTTGTTAAGTGAGTCCCTGTAGTTGTTAAGTGAATCAGCCTTCCCCATTGACTTTTTTGGTCTGGAGGTTGTAAAAGATGATTTACGTTGACCCAAAGACACTGCCTGCAACCATCATGAATATGAACCAGTTGCCAAGCGTCTGAATTTTGATCATGTGACCATGGGGGATGCTACAAGTGTGAAAAATGCTCAAGTCCCTTTTTTTTCAGTGCTGTTTTAACTTTGAATGGTCAGTAAATGAACTATTCTAAATCAAGGATGATCTGTTTTCAGCTTTTTTTCCCCCATGTGCCTTGTGATAGACAGCTGGCATTTAGGTAGATGAAAAATCCTCAAGGATGCCCCACCAAGGGTGTGTGTGTGCATATCTAAACAATCAATGTGACAGCTACCTTCATGAAAATTGAAATCCTCATGTTTCTTCTATGTGTCAATCACTGCAGCTATCTTGATTTTCTTACACACATACAAACACACACTGTCATGGCCCATCAGATTTGTTGTGGTTCGCCAGCAGCTTGTGCAGATGGCAGCAGAATCAGACATTGGGAAAGAAAGGGGACCAGTCAGGGAATCTGGAGAAGACTTGGACGAGGGTCCTGCATCCGATGCAGAGATGGGGCCAGGACCAGCTGGGAGTTGTGTGTTGACTCCGGAGCCTCCAGAGGCTGGCAGCAGTGAGGCAGAGGATCCAGGGGAGCCTGTTTCCAGTGCGCATGTGCACAGAGCTGCCAGAAGGCGAGAGCAGCTGGGACAAAAGGGAAAAATCGAGAGTAACTTGGAGGTGATTGCCCCTCCCATAAGATATAAAGGACAGGCAAAGGTAAAGAAACCTTTGCGGGAAGCAATGTCGTTCACTCTGTTCAGATTAATCCTTGAAGCTCTGTGTGGACTTTGTACTTCATATGGTTTTTTATAGTTCATTTGGCACTCTAGTTGTTGGCAGCAATTCAAAGGAGAGAAAGGTGGGCGCTTATCTCGAGGGACTGTTTGGGACTCATTACCAGCTGGGAATGAACATAATTTCCAGCATTGAAATAAAACAAGAGTTGTTTTAACTAAGCATGTGCTTAATTACAATCTTGGGAAGACTTGGTTAGAACAGGATCCCAGTTTGAAGGAGGGGAAAGAGTTGGAACTGGGACCATCTGATGAGTACGACTTGAATCCCCCAGGAGGTCTGGAAATCCAAAGGTTGAGGACGATGCTGTCCCAGGCCCATCTGGCATCAGGGGAAATGGTCAACCAGATGGGGAGCTGCCCATCCTCACAAACACAGGGGAGGATTGGCTGCAGATGGGCATTGGGGATGAGAGGCAGCAAATCCCTTCTGATGAGGAACAGTTGCCTCCCTACTTGATCCAAGGACATGAAAAGTGGAGCGGGGGCAAGATTTTGACTTTGGAGGAACCAAAAAAGGACAAGGCTAATTTGAGATTAGTTTCTCAGATTCCATTTGTAGAATCAGGAGAATTAAGAGAAGGCCAAAGTTCATGGTGATCCTTCACCCTCTTGGTCAGGGATCTCTAAACTTGGCAAGTTTGAGACTTGTGGACTTCAACTCTCAATATGGCTGGCTGAGGAATTCTGGCAGTTGAAGTCCACAAGTCTTAAAGTTGCCAAGTTTGGAGACCTCTGCTTTTGGTAGACATTCTGGAGGCCTCCAGAAACTCCCCAAACTTTTGCCTTCAGCCTCCATGCATTCTCAGCATTCCAGAAATCCAAACAAATCCGAATCCAAACTTGACTAAGGTTATTGGGAAACTCTAGAAGATTCAGTCATGAGACTTCTGGAAAATGCCACATTAAGAAAGGCTCTCCTAGATAACTGACTCAAGGTATTTATCGCTACCATTGGAATGTGGTTGTGTTAATACTCTTGATATGGGTTTGATTGCCATTTAATTACTGGGACATTCAGTTCCTTCCTTCTCCTCCCAGAACTTTAGGCCAACCTCTGAGCTAATCCTATCAGGGACTTAAAAACCTGGAGATGAATCCATGTGGGACATTGGATGTTCTCAGCTGGATCAGACTGTCCATCAATCCTATAGATCACTCCTCTATCAGACCAGTGGTGCCTTTGTGTTACTATGATGAATTTAGAATTTTTAGAATTTTAGAATTTTACATTTATTGTCATTGCATTCCATGAATACAGTGAAATTTGAAAGCTACTCCAGCACAGTCCCCCAAACACCACATCACAATCACACCACAAGTATTTAAAAATTAAAATAATTAAAATAATAATAATAATTAAAAACTTAGTCTAAAACCTATCTAAATCATTTAGTAAGTTAAATAGTTCAAAAATGCCACTGTATACATAGGACTAGATCACAAATGAGCTGTTTGATTCAAGACAATTATTGCTTTGGAAAAGAAACTGTTTCTCAGTCTATTAGTCCTCATTTTAAGATACCTGTAACGTCTCCTTGATGGTAACAGTTCGAAATATGAATGACCAGGATGAGAAGTCTGTAGAGCTTTTTAGTGCTCTTGAGAGGAGTTTGGTCTTCTCAATCTCTTCCAAAGAAGAGAACAACCAATGATTTTTTTTGTGCTGTGTTTATGACTCTCTGGAGCATCTTATCCACTACAGAGCATTCAGCATACCACACCGTTGCACAGTATGCCAAAATGGTATACTGTATATACAAGATGGTAAAGGAACCTGTAAGAGTTACTTGGCAAAACTTGCCATGTTGATTTTGCCGATGAGAAGGAAAATTATGATGCTTCCCCATTCAAGCTCTCATTTATTTGCTTAAAGGAAATAAACTGAGACAGCCTGAACAGTGCCAAAGAGTGAACATTAGCTCCCCTGCCCACACAGTCTTTGTTGAGATTTTGAATACCAAATGTTCACAAGAAGCATCGTCCTTCACCGAAGAGATTTGCTTAAGCAGCCAGCTCATCTTTTGAATAGCAAATTATGGTCTCATATTAAAAGAAGGAAGAAGGGGAAATGCATTGATATATAAAATGCTTGAATGTCTTTTTTTCGTTTTGAGAAGTGGGTAAGAGAAGCATGTTTGGTTTAGTGCAGGGCTCCCAATACTTGGCAACTTTAAGACTTGTGGACTTCAACTCCCAAAATTCCTCAGCCAGCTATGGGAGGAATTCTGGGAGTTGAAGTCCACAAGTCTTAAAATTGCCAAGTTTGGAGACCTCTGCTTTAGTGGTTAAGATCCTGGGCTAAAACCCAGGAGACTGTGAGTTCTAGTCCTGTCTTTGGCATGAAAGATGAATGAGTGACTTTGGGAAAACAACCAGGAGACTGGGATTTGTAGTTCCACTTTATGCATGAAAGCTGAATGGGTGATTTGTGGCCAATCACCAGGAGACTGGGAGTTCTAGTCCTGCCTTAGGCGTAAAAGCTGGCTGATACTGAGCTCTAGCAAATGGAAAAATCACGTTCCTTTAAAGTGGGAGGGTCAGATTGGGAACAGAAAACTCTTAAGCAAACCATTAGATGGTAGCAGCAGGATGCAGGGTACTTTTTTGCTGCCATCTATGGGTTATTTGGATACTGTATTTCCAATCGGAATTTGGTAGCGCTACAAGAAAGGAAGGAAGGAAGAGAAGAAAGAAAAGAAGTATAGAGAGAAGGAAACAAAAGAAAAAAAGGGAAGGGAAGGGAAGGGAAGAAGTAGGTATACAGGTTGAGGGAGGGAAGGAAGGAACTGTGGTTGTAACAATTCTATTTGATCTCTCTCTCTCTCTCTCTCTCTCTCTCTCTCTCTCACACACACACACACACACACACACACACACACACACACACACAAAATGCCTAGTTGACAAGGAGAAAAATAAACTCAGAAAAACAATTAAAACTGATCAATTCCCACCCCTTTTAATTCATTCCCATCCACACGGTCAGTCATGGCAAAGATTATATAAAATTTTCTTTCCATAATCTTAAAAGCATACAATACCATTTTAAAAAATGAGTAACATGACTTCATTAGCTTCATCAGAATCTTACACCTTTTCCTAACAAAACATCATTAAAGTCCTTCACATTTTTTTTAGATCAAAATTCACAAGGAAAGTAAGACGAGGAAGAAAAGTCTGAATAACATAAATAAAATAAAACCAAACTTTCATCCAAACAGAACATTTCTTACTCCCCATTTTCCACCTCATCTTAAAAAAAAATGATTTGGTTGCCAATTTATTCTTTCGTCATCACTTCCCCTCCAACAGATCCCAATACTGCTTTTTACTGCCTTCTGGGGTACCAGGGAGTTTTAAAAAGTGAAAAATCCCAGGGTAATCCCCAATCTCCTTGAAAGGTCATCTAGATTAGCTCTAAGAGATCTTGTCACCTTCCACAAAAACTTTGTCCTTGGCTGCCATCTCTTGAAATAACCCCAGAATGCACGTTTGTTCCTTTGTCAAAAACTGCAAAACCAGAAAGCAGTGCTGAGCAGATGGGCACCTTCTAACTTCTTCTGCCAAACATTTGCAGGAAATAGGAATCCCCTACAAGCAGAAATATGTATTATTTCCCACACAACAAAATAAAGTGGAGGTGGCTTAATTGATTGCTTTGTTTGAAGAAAAAAAACATAACTAATAGAATAACTGAAGATCTAGTCCAATAATTTGCTCAGGCAAGAGACCCTACACCATTTCTGACAAATGGCAGGCCAGTCCCTTCTTAAAAGACTCTCCAGTGATGAAGCACCCACAACTTCTGAAGACAACTTCTGTTCCACTGTTCTGTCCTCACTGTTAGTAAGTTTCTCCTCAATTCCAGGTTGCTTCTCTCCTTGATTTATTTCTATTCATTGTTTCTTGTCCTGCCTTCTGGTGCTTTGGAAAATAGGTTGACCCCTTCTTTTTTCTGCCATTTGAAAATTGCTTCTGGATTTTGTGTTTCTGATGGGGAAAAAAATAGGAAACTTTGATTTTGTTGATTAGATAGGTTTGTTGTTATAGAAACGGCTAACTTATATTGTGTAAAAGTAAAAAAAATGAGGATGTAATGTTATTTTCTACAGTGATAAAAGGAGTCAGAAGTCAACACCTTTGTTTTTCCTTTTTCCTCTTCTCACACTTTCTCCTTTTTCTGTTTCTTCCCCTAGTTTTTCATGGTTTTCATTTTCCTTCTATTTTATATTCTGATGAACTAATAAAATTTTAAACCAAGAATAGGAATTCCCACATTGATTCAATCAGATGTTTTTCAATCAGTCAAGATCCAGGATAATAATAGCACTTAGCCTTATATAGCACTTTACAGTGCTTTACAGCCCTAAGTGGTTTACAGTCAGTCTATTGCCTCCAAAAATCTGGATCCATGTCCAAAAAAATAGGGTGTCTTATGAGGAGCTTTCTTAATGGGGACACGGAGGGCCATGTTTTTTTGTTTGCCAACACGACAGAAATTGTTTGCTATCACCTACTTTTAACTTCTCAGTGTAGCCTACAGGGTAGAAGTCTTCCATCCAAAATTTCTCCAGATCTGGCACTGCTCAGTTTATCAATCAGCTAAGATCAACCAATAGCTATCCCTAGTTATGCTGTATCCAGGATCTAACCAGTTAAAAGAGCCAGTTGGGTGTAGTGGTTAAAGTACTAGACTAGAAACCAGGAGACCGTGAGCTCTAGTTCTAACTTGGAAATGAAGACAGCTGGTTCCCAAGCCAGTCACTCTCTCTTAACCCTAGGAAGGTTAACAGAGTTGGAAGGGACCTTGTAGATCATCTAGATTCTAGTCCAACCCCTGCCCAACAGGAGACCCTATACCATTTCTGACAAATCCAATCCAATCTCTTCTTGAAAGCCTCCAGTGATGAAGCTCCCACAACTTCCAAAGGCAACTTCTGTTCCATTGTTTGATTGTTCTGTCAGAAAATTTCTCATTTCCAGGCTAAATCTCTCCTTGTTCAGTTTCCATCCATTATTCCTTGTCTCTGTGGCAGTCCCTCAAATATTGGAAGACTGCTATCATGTCTCCCCTGGTCCTTCTCTTCACTAGCCCAGCCATGCCGAGTTCCAGTTGTTCATGCCCAGTTCCAGTCCCCTAATCGTTCTGGTTGCTCTTCTCTGCACTTTTTCTAGAGTCTCAACATCTTTTTTATAATGTGGTAACCAAAACAGGATGCAGTAGGTGTGGTATTAGTGGTATTAGTACCTCACTTGATCTTGATTGTATCCCTGTTAATGCAATTTAGGATTGCTTTGGCTGCTGCTGCACACAACTGCATATTCAATAAAGGGAATGACTCTTTTAAGTAATTCCATGTGTTGTTCCTACTTCTTGGGGCCTGACAATCTTGTGGGAATTGGAGTCCAGCAAGCCTCTACCAATGAGTAAAGAACATCTACAACAATACAGTTCAGCAAAAGCTCACATCTTGAAAGGAGAACAGACAGAGCCTGAGAGCGGGAGTTAAGCAAGCCATCAGCCTAGCATCTGTTATGTTTCCACAAACAGTCCAAGTCAAATCTTTCTTGAATTCTATTGACTTTTTTCTGGTGCCAATTTAGTATTGAACTTTAGTTGACTAGATCCTTGTGTATAGGCTTGAACAATAAACCTGCAGCATAATGTACGTTCTTCATGAACTGCAATTTAAAAGTACGGTTTCAACTCTTTGAGCCCTACAAATCCTTTGAAGAGATTCAGAAAAGAGTCCATCTGGAAGGGTGGAACACTGAAAGCAGAGTTTGGTGCCAGAAGATGATGCTTGGCATGTACTTTGCCACCATCTCCTTGGCGGCTGAGCATCTCGGTGAAGAGGCAATCACTATGGCAACACTGATGTCATTGCTTTGACAGAAGTACAGTGGTGGTAACAGCAGGTGAGGCTCTTACCTCCTTCCTACATGCACGTTTGCTGGCTTTAAAAACAGAGGATATTAAGCAAAGCAGTACATGGTTAGAACAGCTTGGCTGAGTGTCCTGAGCTTTGTAGGATCTGGATTCACAGAATGAACAAATATAAATAAAGGTAGCGGCAGCATCCCCTCCCCCAACCTTCCTGGAACAAAAACAGGAGAGTCCACCCATCTTTTTTAAAAAAAAAAAATTTATAGGAGAGAAAGAGCAGAAATAAACAAAAGACAATCTGGCTTGATTTTGGTGTTGTCAAAAAGGATGTGGCGACACTTTCAATAGTTTTCTTTCTCCAAGGAAACACAACTTACTATAATTCGGTTTATTTCCACAATCCAGAATACAGGGATAAGACCACCCATGAGAAATACAGGCTTCTGTGATGACGCAGGGCGTGGCACAAAGGCAACACAATCAGATAATCAGTAGGAGTCCCTTTATAAGCTCCAACTTTGCCCCCAATGTCCTGGTTACCTTCTGGGCTGGAGAAAAACTCTTCGAGGAACAACCTTTGGCTGCAGAGAATCAAGTCCAAAATGTGGTCAACAAAAACTGTAAGTATAAGTCCAATCAAGGCAAGATGAGGTAATTAGTCCAGCAGGGCAAGAGAAGGAATTCCAGACATGAACGGCAGTAATTTAACTTGGTTGGGAGGATGCCAGGAATGCAGATAACCAGTCAACACAAGATAAACTCACGTTTGTTCCCAGCAGGCACAGCACTCAGCTTGCATCTCTTTTAAATTGTCTTCCCAGGTGTGGCTAATGAAGGGAATCAGGGCCCTTTCCTCCCCCGTAAGTCATGCAACCCATGTTGCTCTCTTCTCTGTTCTTCCCTGCGTGTCCTAGGATGAAGAGTGGGCCTTAGTCTTCCTCTGAACTCCCTCTCCCTTGTTCTACCTTTTCCCTGCTCTGCCCAATTGATCTTTGCCCTTCCACAGCCTCTTACACAGCCAATGGAGCCACACTCCCACTCCCTGTCAGCTGTTCATCTTCCTCCTCAGATTCAGACTCCAACAGGGGCATGACTGCTTCACTACTTCAGACTAACTCCTTTACAAGACTAGCTTCTGCTTAAAATTTCTCAGGAAACATCTTGGAACCTCAAATTCTACTCTAGGCCATGTGCCACAGGTTGGCTGGGTTGAGACTTCTCCTACTCAAAGAAAAGGCAGCAAACACTCCTAAAAGATATTCAGTTACAGTTTATTTATTTTTGTCGCCTGAAATTATTCCACGTTTTTTTAAAATTATTTTCTCTTTTAAACATGACTATAGAACAGTAGTAGCAATCCATCAGTAAAAGCAGCTAAGGATAAAATGTTGGCATTAGTTTTTTTTTTTTTTGTCTCGTTCTTCCCCTCACTGAGTTTTATCAAACAGGATTAAGGGGTCTAAGGCAGAAACAGGAGCATTTGTGGGGTTGTGTCTGTGTTAAAAAAGAAGAAAAGAAAATCAAGATGGCTGCACTCAAGCTTTTTTTATTTTAGGTGCCTGGGACCCATATAAAAAGTGAGGGGGGTACAATCTTGACTAAACACACCTGTTGTCCCATTCCCCCACCCCCCCGGCCAAAAAATTCAAACAATGAACGTCACCCTGAAATATTTGTGGCACAACATACGAATTAAGACTCAAATCAATGGTGGTTTTTTTGTTGTTGTTGATATGGTTATAAAAACAGAGAGTTCAGAAATACAAGGGATTCAAAATGTGAAACGATCCAACCACATTCAAGAGGAAAAAAAACAAAGATTTTTATTTATTTATGCGCAGGTGTGTGTGTGTTTATAAGCATACCTGGTTTTTAAAAATCTCTTACATCGCCAAAAGAACTGAATATTTATATTTACCTGCATTAACTTTGAAAAGGAACATAAGATAAAACCTTTTCCTTATTATTATTATTTAAAAAAAAAACAAACCCAAGGATGATGCGACTGTTTCATTGAAAGAAAGCTTAGCGTGGAAAAATAAAATAAAACCAAAAGCGTATTTTTAAAAGAAAACACTTAAAAAAAAAACTTTTATCACATATCTGAATAATCGCATAGGAGGGTGAAGAAAAAGATATGGTCATACTTTCAGGAGGATTCATGTATTTATTCATTGGATTTTTATCCTGTCTTAATCCGGGGAACGTACTTAATACTCCTTCCTCCTCCTCTCCTTTTTCTCCAAAAATAACAACCCTGGGAGGTAGGCTGAACTGAGAAAAAAGGTCTAGCCCAAAATCACCCAGCTGGCTTTCATATCTCAGATGGAACTAGAACTAAGGAGACATTTCCTGACCGTTAGAACAATTAATCAGTGGAACAACTTGTCTCCAGAAGTTGTAGATGCTCCAACACTGGAAGTTTTTAAAAAGATGTTGGATAACCATTTGTTTGAAGCAGTGTAGGGTTTCCTGCCTAGGCAGGGGGTTGGACTAGAAGACCTCCAAGGTCCCTTCCAACTCTATTATTCTATTCTATTCACCATCTCCTGATCTCTAGCCTGGTGCCTTCATCGCGAAATCACCAGAGGCTCTGAGAAACTGAACATCTCTGGATGTCAAAAGGCCACACTGATTCTGAACTAACCTTCCTCTCCCTGTAGCCCAATAGGCCTAGCAGCTTCTAGAATTTTCTACAGGGCTGATAGTCAGCTGTAGACCAATATGGCAGGAGAGTTTCCATAAAACACAAGCCAACAGTTGAGGAGAGAACCAGTGGAAAACACCTTCCTAAAAAGGGATGCATGGAAAGGTGAAATTTACCCTTGAAATTTTGGACATAAAACAGAAATCAAACCTTGGCAAATCCTAACTCAAACGATTGACCGCTCAGTCTTCACTCCCAGGTAAAAACCTAAGCATTTTCCCTAGCCTTAGAAATAATCATATATATAAACAGAAGTGGTTTAATTACCCGTCCTAATTCCTACATCTAGCATAATCTGAAAATGCGGCTTTAGGAATTCAAAAATTTATTCCCAACAGCCCACCCAGTGTTCTCTCATATGTGTGTATATGCATATGTGTGTGTGTGTGTGTGTCTGTCTGTCTATACACATACACGCACAGATATATGCACATCTATGCAAGTATATTGTTTTCCTCTGGTTGAAAGACTCGAGGCATATACAAAGAAAAAAAAAGTTAAGATGGGCTGGACCAAGGATGTATATAATACAGAATACAGGAGGGCAATTCTCTTTTGTTCTGCCTTTTTAAGCGCAACAACAACAACCAAAAGACGCCAAAGTTGTTTACACCGTACTCTACGCGAAACAAAACAAAAATAATGAAACAAACAATGAATTAACAAGTCATAAATAAAAGACAGGTCCCAGACCTGTTCTTTCTGAACTTTCTTCCTTTTTTCTTTTAAATAGGTGTATTATGTTAATTGTATTTACAAGAACATCACTTTGCATAATGATTGAAAGGATCGAACGAACGAACGAACGAACGAAGAAGGGGAGGAAAGAAATTGGATGAGCTGTTGCCAATGTTTCTTCTCTTGATTTTCTGCCTATATTCTTCTTCTTTTTTCCTTTCTATTTCTCGCTGAAGAACAAAAGAGATGGGAAAGCATCTACGGAAAAGGCCAAGGTTAAAGGAAAACTGAAAAAAAACCAAAATGGTGCATGTTCTTGTATACAAAAAAAAAAATATCTTGACACACAATTTAAAAAAAGTACAAAAAAAAAAGAGAGAGCAAACCAGAACCGAGANAAAAAAAAAAATATCTTGACACACAATTTAAAAAAAGTACAAAAAAAAAAGAGAGAGCAAACCAGAACCGAGAGATGACCCTCCCCACCCCCCTAAACCGCCCCACCCCAAAATCTTATTCAGGCTATTCAGTCTTGCCTTCTTCACTTCCTGCCCCTTAATTTAAACAATGTTGAATTAGAGAGTACGAAGCTGAAAGAATTAGGTCTGGTGTGTGAAATTCCACCCGGAAAAAGAAAAAAAAAATCATACTTCACTATTTCACACACGGAGCACCTAAAAATATGGATGTCCTCAGAAACCTGCTCTCTAGAGGCAAACGCCAAAAGTCTAAGTTCTCTGCTTTTTTTTTATGGTTTAGAAATCATTCTCTTCTCTCCCCGTCAAAAAGAAAAAAAATTCTACAAATGCGCCACAGGGGATTTTTTTTTCACCAAGCTTCAGTATAGCGGACGTCCACTTCCTTCAAATTGGGCAATTTAGCCTGGTGGGGAGGAAAAGAAAGAAAAATGAGAGATGAGATAGAAAGAATGATGGAGAATTCATTACATGAGGGCTCCTGGGTGCTCTCTCAGCTTGCCTGTAAGTCTTTTTTTCCCCTGAGAATGTTGTTACTTCAAATAATCGTTTAAAAATCCTCCATTGTTCAGTTAAGGACTGCCTGTATGATAAGGAAGTTTGTCATGTTCTACAAGTTTTATTTGTTAAAGCTACTATAATGTACTGTGCAGTTAGCAACTGTAAAGAAACAGGAGCTATACGTTGTCATGTGATTGCTAATTGGTCAGGCACACAGTGATTGACTGTAATGGCTTTGCGACAACTTGGGATAGGGGTGGGGTAGGGATAGAAATAGTGTAGCGTAGCATAGCATAGCATAGAATAGAGAATAGAGAAAAGAATAGAAAATAGAATAGAAAATCAACTCGAGAATGGAATAGGAATGGAATAGAATATATAACAGAATGGAAAATAGAATAGAGAAAAGTAAAGAACAGAATAGAAAATAGATCAGAAAATAGAACAGAACAGAAAATAGAACAGAACAGAAAATAGAACAGAAAATAGAATTGAACTGAACTGAGAATGGAATAGGAATGGGATAGAATGGAATAGAATATAGAACAGAATAGAAAATAGAATAGAGAGAAAAAAAGAACAGAATATAAAATAGAAAATAGAATAGAAAATCAACTCAAGAATGGAATAGGAATGGAATAGAATGGAATATGGAACAGAATGGAAAATAGAATAGAATAGAGAAAAGAATACAAAACAGAATAGAAAATAGAATTGGATCGAACTGAGAATGGAATAGGAATAGAATAGAATAGAATTCTTTATTGATTGAGCGTGATAGGACACTCAAGGAATCTGTGTGCATAAGTTCACAGTGCACATAGAAACAGCAGTAATAGGTCATAAATCACAGTTACAACCATTAATCGTAAGTTACAAACAACAATTGATAAGTCATAAGAAATAAACAGGGGAAGATAGCAAGAAAGATGAGAAAAGATGAGAAATGAGTCAGTGCTATGGGAATTAAGGGTTCAGCAGAATGATGGCATGGGGGATAAACTATCTTTATGTTTGGTTATTTTGGCATGCAGTGTTTTATCGTGACGTCCTGGGGGGAGAAGTTGAAACAGTTCATGTCCAGGATGTGAGTAGTCTGTAGGTATTTTCTCAGCTATCTTTCTGGTTCATGCAGTATACAGGTCCTCAATGGAAGGCAGACTGGTTGCAATTGTTTTTTCTGCAGTCCTAACTATTTCTTAAAGCCTGTAGCTGTCCTGTTTGGTTGCTGTGCCAAACCAGATAGTTATTGAGGCACAAATGACAGACTCAATAATTCCTCTATAGAACTGTATCAGCAATGAATATGTAAATTAATTTCTGCAAACTAGCTTATTGTCCTTCTGACACTGGCTAAAAATGCTGGCCCCCAACACCTGGTTACAGATACATGAAGGATGCTTTAGAAATGCAACATACCTTGAGGTCTTCGTAGGTATCTGCTGAGAGCTTGGTGCTGTTCATGTTTAAACTACAGAGGCTTTTCATGGCTAGGAAATAAACACAGAAGAATGTTGGTCTGTATGAAGATTGCAAAGGATGGCATTAAAAATGGGACATGGTTGAGGACTGGCAGTCGACATCCTGCAGTCCAAATCAACATCTGGACTTTAAAGAGCACTTAACCCCTTCATTTTGGATCAACTTCTCCCTGAAATTAATTTCAGAAAGCTGATCCAACATTTTATGTTTTCCTTGTTTAAAGGATTAAGGGACTGGAGACAAAAAACATATGAAGAACGTTTGGAGAAATTGGATATGGCCAGTAGAGAGAAAAGAAGGACTAGGGAGTGACATGATAGCAGTATTTCAGTATTTTTAGGGGCAGCCACAAAGGAGAAAGTGGTCAACCTATTCTCCAAAGAACCTCAAGGCAGGACAAGAAACGATGGATATAAACTAATCAAGGAGAAAAGCAACCTGGATTAAGGAGAAACTTCCTAACAGTGAGAACAATTAACCCCTGAGACAACTGGCCTTCAGAAGTTGTAGGGGCTTCATCACTGGAGGTTTTTAAGGTCTTCTTGCATGAGCAGCGGGTTGGATGTAGACCTCCAAGGTCCCTTCTATTCTGATTTGATGAGGTGCTAACAAGTTGGAATTGACTCTTTGCAAACAACTACAAAGATTTTGGAACTGGTAAAAATCATCCTCTTCTGTTGTGCATTTGGTGAAAAAAAAAATTAACTGGGACAGCAATGCACATAATTTATTTTTGGTTCTGATGTTGGATGGTAATTTCATGGATGTTTTAAAGTTTGTATATCACAGGTTGTCAAACCTTAAGTATTGATTGAGCAATGTTTTCTCCACAAACACATAATATAGAATCTTGACATTTTTTTAGAAAATGACTTTGTAGATGCCAAAATCAGCTGCTCCTTGAAAGAAAAATCCCTTACTTTGTTGAGTTTGTAAAACAGGAAAAGAAGTAATATGTGCTTTACAAACCATAGTAAGTTAGATTCATCCAATGCACTTGGCCACAAACAAGCAATATTATTGCTTTAAAAACTATCAAATTGAAGAATTACAAGAAATCAAACTCACAGGCATTGAACTACTCCAAAACTGTGGTGAGAAAACTGCAGGGAGTAGTTCAGAGTCACCAGCAGTCAACACTGATTCAGAGACACAAACACACACACACACAAATCCCCAAAAGCCAACAACTCCCATTTCAGTAATGTAAATAGACTCACTGCAGCTGTACAAAGGATTAAACAACCAAAATATTATTCATTTAATATCTGCACATGTGTTCGAGCTTTAATATGTGTAATGTATGGGGAAATGTTTTTTTTAATCTACATATATTACTTATTATCCAAAATGAGATTTCCCATATTTGAAAAGATAGGTAAGCCCACAATAAATCCTCTGGATCTGCCTGTTGGACTTCATTATTATCCCAAATGTGCTTTGTCCAAACAAAAGGGGGGACTTTGTTTTTCCTTGAAGACATCTTGCTTCTCATCCAAGAAGCTTCTTGGTTCTGATTTCCTTCTTACTTTTCGTTCGACTTCAAATCTTGAATCTAGAAACTCTACCTTGCGATATTATCACCATTAGTTGCAAAAGTGATAATTCCAAACATGGAATGATTAATTGCAAGGAGCAACGAACTGGTCATTTTTATTTTCTTTCCCTCTTTGTAATGTGGATCATATGTGGGCTATGTTAATGAGTGTTGTGGTGACCTTGAGGTGGAGCTCTTGCCTCACAATCAAGAGGCTGTGAGTTCTCATCCTAGGTAGAGGCAGATATTTCTCTCTTTGGGCACAATGAAAATATATCTGCTGAAAAAAAAACTCTGCACTGGCGACAGAAAAGGTATCCGGCCAGTAAACACTCAGCTCCATTCAGTTGCCCAGATTCCACTCCACAAAGGACTATGGGGTCATTAGATGATGATGTATAGGTCTATGTTACTCTCTTTACCACACAATTCTCTTAATTGTTCCCTGCAAACATATTTTCCCTCTTTCTCTCCTTTTATTATAAATCTCTCTCTTTCCCCCCATCCAGCCAAAAGAAGAGGAGTGATACTGTTGTTTGATTAATGCACTGCGCTGAATTGGTCCCCACTCTTCCCATAACCACACCAGGGTTTTTCTTCACTTACAGCTCAGGGCCAGCAAGCCAGCATCAGTAACGGGCGTTTCACACAAGTTGAGCACTTGAAGCGCTGTGAGGTGTTCAGAGAGGAGCCGCAAACCTGCATCCCCAAACTCCAGGGAAGAAAAAAAAACAAAGAAGGAATGTTTATAAGCAGCAGTCAATGGCTGGAAAATAAACAAACTCTAAACCTGAGCTTGCTTGTTTTCTTGCAGACCTTTCATAACCCAAACAGGGTAACATCAGTAGCATTGATGATGTTACCTAGTCAGATCATGAAATGTCTGCAAGAAAACAAGCAAGCTCAGAGAGCACTAAGGACCCTGTTCTAACCAAGGCTTTCTGTGACCATAATTAAGCAGACGCTTAGTTAAAACAGCTGTTTTATTTCAACACTGGGAATTATGTTAATTCCTGTAATGAGTCCCAAACAGTCCCTCGAGATAAGCACCCACCCTTCTCTCCTTTGAATTGCTGCTAACAACTAAAAAGTGCCAAATGAACTGTTAAAAAAAACAACTGAAGTGCAAAGTCCACACAGAGTTTCCAGGCTTCATCTGAACAGAGCAAATGACGTTGCTTCCTGCAAAGGTTTCTTTACCTTTGACTGTCCTTTATACCTTATGGGAGGGGCAATCACCTCCAAGCCTTTTTCCCAAGTCACCCCTTTTGTCATAGCTGCTCTCGCCTCCTGGCAGCTCTGTGCACACATGCACTGGGAACAGGCTCCCCTCCTCTGCCTCGCTGCTGCCAGACTCCGGAGGCAGCACCTCACTCCCAGATGGTCCTGGCCCCATCCCTGCATCGGACACAGGACCTTGTCCAAGTTCTTTCCTAGACTGGTCCCTGTTCTTTCCCACTGTCCAATTCTACTGCCGTCTGCACAGATTGCCAGTGAACCACAACAGACCCCTCATTTCAACCCTGAGCTACAAATAGTCTACTTTATTGGAACTCTAAACCTGTAGGATCATTATGGAGAAGCAGAAAGTCCATCTCAGCATGGACTTCCCTTGTTTAGAAAGCAAAATGTTGAAGTAGATTTTTTTTATCCCAGGACTGGACTGGATTTTGGACTGGGTTCCAGAAAGGTGCTTTGAAACAATGCAGTGGTTTTTAAACTTTTTAAAGCAGGTGTGTCTTTCCCTAGGATGACACGGAACTTCAGTGAGCAAAGGTGCAATCCTGCGAATTGCAGAGGATGCCACGTTTGTGTTTCCAAGCATCTTTCAGGGAATTACATCCAAGGAAGGCATTTAACACGACATAAGGTAGTCCTTGACATGACCACCATGGAGGCCCAAAATTTCTGTTGCTAAGTGAGACATTATTTTCATTTCCTTTGCATTTTATATTCCAATAAACTTATAAAAGAATTGTAAACAACAGCAACAAAAAAGATACGGAAGACAACCTCCAGTTCACGGTCTTACTGCAGGTGAAGAGAATATTTAATCTGCATGGGATTGAGCGTGGGTGGGCTTCAAAAATTTTAGCAAAGAGTTTCCTGCCTGGATGCTGGGTGGCCATGGTGGTGGTGGGTGTGGCCTAGTCGGCCTCCTGCGCCATGGGGGGCGGCACGCTTTTGCCCTTCTCAGGCTCCAGAGGCTTTCCTGAAGCCTCCGGGAGGATGAAAATGCCCTTCTCAGACACCAAGGGCTCTCTGGAAGCCAGAAATGGGTTTTTCAATGTATGGTGTG
Organism: Laticauda laticaudata; assembly: GCA_004320025.1. Taxonomy (NCBI): domain Eukaryota; kingdom Metazoa; phylum Chordata; class Lepidosauria; order Squamata; family Elapidae; genus Laticauda; species Laticauda laticaudata. The sequence goes on along the minus strand of BHFT01020278.1, from coordinate 70,701 downwards.
TATGATTCTATGTGTGTTTTGGATCCTTTCCTTGATTGAATCCTGTGGGGCAAGGAGCATCTATAGTCAGCAAGCCTTGTTACAAGCAGTGTTGGTATGGTGTCAGAGGTTTTCAGTTCAATGTGTGGAGGGTGAAGTATGTGTGTTTGTTTTTATTTTCATGGTCATGGTCATGTTGTGCACTGAAGATGGTGTTTGATTTCGTTGTATGAGGCGCAATGACAATAAAGTAAAAGTAAAGGTAAAGTAAAGTAAAGTAAAGTAAAGTAAAGTAAAGTAAAGTAAAGTGAAGTGAAGTGAAGTGAAGTGAAGTGAAGTGAAGTGAAGTGAAGTGAAGTAAAGTAAAGTAAAGTAAAGTAAAGTAAAGTAAAGCAAAGTAAAGCAAAGAAAAGAAAAGTAAAGTAAAGTTTCCAAACTTCTGAGAGTCTCTTTTTTGCCCTCCCCAAGCCTCCGTGTGCGTGCCTTGCACTTACCTGCATCCAAAATGGGCCACGTGGGGACTCCTGGAAGGGGAGGGGCAGGATGGGCTGGGCCAGCCAGAAGTGGGATTTGGGGGTCCTCCAAACTGCACAGAAACTTAGCTAGGGGCTCTCCCAAACCCCTGCGAACCCCCAGCAGCCCACCCCTGGGATTTGAGGTGCAAGAAAAGATGACTGAAATGCGTGGAACAGGTGGGCTTTGAAAGAGGAAGGATTGCACCTGAGAGGAATCTCCTTGAGAGGGCTGGGCTTCTTGCACAGAATGAAAGCAGAGACATTACGGGTCCTCCCGGGTTTGAGTCAGCACAAAAGCCTCCCTGCCCACGGCCGCTTGCACAGCCCGTACCTGAGTGGACCACAGGTTCAGCTGCTTGAGTGAAGGCAGTTTAATTAGATGCTCTGCACAGGCACTTGTGACGTTGGTAAAGGCCAGGCTGAGGTTCTCCAGATTTCCAAAAGAGCCCGAGCTTAAGAGACGAGCCAAGTCCGCATCCTAAAAAAGCAGAAGGTTGCAGAGATCAGTCAAGGAAACTCTCCCTTTCTCCTCCCCCCCCCCTCCACAGAGAAATAGGGCACGGCATTGACAGAGGAGTCTCTGGAGTGATGCGGTGGCCTACAGGTGAAGTTTTTGCCTCACAATTAGGAGGCTGTAGGTTCAATTCTAGGTAGAGGCAGATATTTCTCTCTCTAGGCACGATGAGAATATAGTTCCTGAGTATAGTTCCGCATTGGTGACAGGAAAGGCATCCAGCCAGTAAACACTCAGTTCCATTCAGTTGCGCAGACTCCACCCCGCAAGGGATTATGGAGTTGTTAAAAGAAGATGATGACTGGCAGAGGAGTCTTTAATTCTATAAATTATACTGTGCATGCCTTCTATATAATGCCTGATAGCGGAATTGTGCAAGGAATGGCATTCCCTGTGACACTCCATGGAAGCAAATGCTGGAGTTTGAGGAAGCAAGATAGGAAGATATTGTCTCTTTTGGACTTTGTCATGAGGAAAGACTCTTGAGAATGGGAATTCAAGAAAAGAAACCAATGGATCACTGAATAACGAACCCAGAGGTCTCACTTAAGGCACACTTGGCTAAGGCTCAAATTATCCCACTCTGGTCCTTTATGTGAAGTCCTAGAAGGATCTGATGATGAGAAAGGTGGAAAGAAAGAGAAGACGAGGATGACAAGCAGCAAGGTTGACTTTGTACTGAAGAGGAATGGAAATATGAAGGTTTTCTACATGAGTGTCACCCTCCATATTTTTGGATCCAATGTCAGCTTGGATCTACCATTTTAATATCCCACCAAACAGAATGAAACACTCAATCCTGTAACTCCCAACTAAGTGGGCAAGGCCCTCAGTTCTGTTAACCCAGACACCTAAGGCTGCTGACCAAGAGGTCACCTTCTCCTCATGGTGCCAGTGACTTTGGCATCCAGAAACTTGGAGGCACCATTTTAATTTCCCATGAACACCCACATGGAATGCTCTTCCATTGCATCAGGACAACCTTAACTGAAAAGTCCTTGGTGATGACTCTGTTTAACAATCCTTGGCGGGGGCGGGGGGGTGGCAGGGAACATGCTATCCGATTCTCTTACACAACAATACAATGGCTGGCTTCCCATCACAGGTTTACCCGGGCCAACTGAAGACCTAGAGACCACATAAGACGCCTCAAGCTAAACTTGGTTAGTTTTAACCTGAGTTTGCTATTTTTCTGCAACTCTGTGTGTTATGAAGCCTAGCCTATGTAGGATTAACCCATATGAAATCTGGGTTAATTCAGTAAACAGATTAAATAAAGGTTAAGTGGAGATATGGGGGCATTTAAATCTAAGCCACCATTCAAAGGAGAGGTAGATTGGTCACCAGTACAAAAGCTGGGCTTTCTTCACACACACCATCTTAGTGTGAGAGGTCTTTGGTATGTTCTGAGCTTGCTTGTTTTCTTGTTTTCTTTCTCATCTGAGCAGCAATGATGTTAGCTGGTCCCGGGTAATGAAACGTCTGCAAGGAAGCAATCAAGCTCAGAGAACACCAAGAGCTCCTCATGTCAACTCAGAGCTACAAATAATTCTCCTTTATTAGTAGCATCTTCGTGTATGTTGGCCCAATCCTGCAAACTAGGGGGAAAGCTTTCTTAAGACTGCCTTCCATAGCACAGGCAAACAATCTAATCAGGGCCATTCTTTTTTTTTTTTTTAAATACCCCCAATGCTTCATCAGGAGGAAAACTGGGACTTTCAGATGTAGCAGAATCCCACTAGCCCCATTAAGAAGAGTCCAAAATGATGGATGCTATCCGAGGCAGTTCCTCCTCCTGTCCGTCAACAACCTTCGGGTGCTCTCTGAAAATCTGTGTCCCACAGGCTCACGCTGAGATTAGAAGGGGAACTCACCGTGGATTTTGATGGCAGTGTTAGCCTGGTGGGGCCTCCTTTCCTTTGCTGCAAAAGAACAGATTCATTGCTTACAAATGTGGCAACCATGGATCTACAGTAGTAACAGAGGCAGTCTTCAGCAGGTTCTGACCAGTTCTGGAGAACCGGTAGCGGAAATTTTGAGTAGAACCGGTAAATCCCACCTCTGACTGGCCCCACCCCCATCTATTCTTTGCCTCCCGAGTCCCAGCTGATTGGCTGGGTTTTCTCTGGTTGCCCTGCACAGGAGAACAGAGCTGGAAAGCAGGTGAGTGGGGTGGGAAAGGAATGGGGATTTTGCAGTATCCTTCCCTTGCCATGCCCACCAAGCCACACCACGCCCGCAGAACCAGTAGTAAAAAAAAAAAATCGAATCCCACCACTGAGTAGTAAAGCATAGGCTGGAGTCTGCAGAAGGTCCAGAGTTCAAGTCCACATCTTCTCTCTACAACATGCGTGTCCACCCTTGGCAACTTTAAGACCTGGGGTCTTCAACTCCCAGGCTGGCTGGGGAACTTTGGGAGTTGAAGTCCCCAGGTCTTAAAGTTGCCAAGGGTGGACTCCCCCATGATATATATATAATGATGTCTATTGCTATTGCTCAGTGCTAAATAGTATAAGAAAAAAAAATAAAAGTACATCCCTCAATGGATTACAATCAAATGTCTTCTCCGTGATGCTGCCTGCCTTCTGGAATGGTAAGTTTCCCCACCCAGCATCTATACTGCTCCCACTGTCAGGATTCTGATTTCTGTTTTTTTTGAAATTGCCCCAAATTTGGTTCTTCTAAGCTTTGGATTAGGATGGTGATGGAGCTCCTTTGGGTTTTGGGGTTATCCTTTTGGTCTTTTCTCTTTTACGGAGACAGTTTTCCAGTTGGTAATATTCCCTTTTCTTTGATATTGGTTGTTTTCTTTTTCATTCCTTTCAAACTGTGAGTCACCTAGAGATAATGTGGAGCTGGATGGCTTCAAATTGAAGATATTAAATATAATAAAGGGTTGAAATGGAAAAGCGTATGGACATGCCTAGCCATAGTACTAAAATAATATTTTTTTTTATTCTTTACAATTTATATTGACTGTTTCCTAGTATGATTTGATTGCTTATTGTACTCTATGACTATTATTAAATTAAGTATTATTATTATTATTAACCTGATGATTCTCAACTCTTGACGAATGTATCTTTTCTTTTATGTGTACTGAGAGTATTTGCATCAAGACAAATTCCTTGTGTGTCCAATCACACTTGGTCAATAAAGAATTCTGTTCTGTTCTATTCTATTCTATTAAAAAAATATGGTTGTTTAAGAATCCATTTTGAGTACACTTCAATGGCTTAAGCAATTAAACTAATCTGTAAACCACCCAGAGTCTACTCTAGACATGTCAGGTGACACATAAGTCTAGTAATAACTAACTAACTAACTAAGGTTTAGAGTCCACTCTGGTTTTTTTGTCCCTGTTCATTTATTGTGTGGAATTTCTGACCAACCAGCAGGTGGCTACATCTAGCTAATTTGGGTGGATCATGAAAAAGCTAAGCAGGACCACACCTGGCCAAATCTTAGATGGGAGAACCTCAGGAAACAAGTCTGTGGGCCAGAATTGTATGTCAAACCAAGTCTTGGAGGAGTGGCCTTTCTTTCGTTCATGAAAGCTACCACATGTCAGCAAGGAGCCAAGTCTTCAGTCAAAGGAGTCTTGAAATTGGCTTCCATGTGTGTTATACCCTATGTTTGGATCAGAGGTGGGTATTCAGCAGGTTCTGACCAGTTCTGGAGAACCAGTAGTGGAAATTTTGAGTAGTTTGGAGAACCGACAAATCCCACCTCTGACTGGCCCCGCCAACCCCATCCCTTCTCTGCCTCCCATTGAGTCCCAGATGATCGACTGGGTCTTCTTTGGTTGCCCCGCACAGGAGAACGGAGCTGGAAAGCAGGTGAGTGGAGTGGGGAGGGAATGGGATTTTGCAGAATCCTTCCCCTGTCAAGCCCACCAAGCTACGCTCACCAAGCCATGCCCACAGAACCAGTAGTAAAAAAATGTGAACCCCACCACTGGTTTGGATCCCATGAAGAAAACCGGAGAACACCTGCCCTTCCAAAGTAGAAAGGTGGAATACAAATCTGAGAAGCTCACCAACTCTTTGAGTTCCCTCTGCCGGTCACAAAGCTGCTCATACATTTTCTTCCCCACATCAGTGCTCTCAAGGGTTGAGATGATCTGAAGCTGCGTGTCCTTGTTCTCAATGATGTTGTACTCCAGCATCAAGCAAAGGATCTGAGCAACAAAGAGAGAGAAAGGATGGCCCATCATTGGAGGCAAGCTCACAGCACGGCCCAGACTCATTTCTTGTCATCTCTTCAAAAGGGCAAACCCTGTAATTCTTCATGATTCCACAAGTTAGGAACCAGGAGGAGCCCATGGTGTTCTCTGAACTTGGTTGTTTTCTTGCAGACGTTTTCATTCACCAAACTAGATAACATCATCAGTACTAGAAAGGAGTGAGGTTGGGGAGGAGGAGGAAGGAAAAGTGGGAGGAAGAGGAGGGGAAACAGTAGTAGGAGGGGCAAGAGGAGGACAACTCTGGGGTCCTTGGTGTTCTCTGAACTTGGTGGTTTTCTTGCAGACGTTTTATTACCCAAACTAGGTAACATCATCAGTGCTAGTAACTAGTGACTAGAACTGATGATGTTACCTAGTTGGGTAATGAAACATCTGCAAGAAAACAACCAAGCTCAGAGAACACCAAGGACCCTTCATTTCAACCCAGGACTTATAAATATTCTCCCTTATTGCAATCAGGAATTATAAATAGACTTTTTATTTAAAATAATAATATAACAAGAATTCAAACGGACAATGACTTGCCATGTAACACTGTGGATTTAACCATTGTTGATAAAAAATACAAAACAGTCTGGATAATGGATGTGGCAGGACCTGGAAGCACCAGAATAGAAGAGAGGAAACCTTGGAATTATAGATTCAAAAATGGGAGCAAAGAGAGGGCTGAGAATTCGCTTGTTAAGATGCCCAGGGAAAGAGTAACTTTTGTGACTGTCCTATTAAGAAGAAATGCAAGTCCAATTTGCATTGGCATTTTTATATGCCTTTATATCCCCCAATTTCTAGGGGTTGCATTGTGCTTTTAAAGTTTCTTTTCTTGCTACACTGAAATTCCCATTCTTTATTTCCTCATTGGTTGCTAAATTTATGTTCCACTTTTGCTCTAGTTTTTCTCCCTTGCAATGTTTCTCAAAATGACACTTGGCTGAGTGAGTGGTCCCAGATCCATTGACTTCCAAGGGCTTGAACCCAAGATAGCCTTTAACCCATCCTATTGCACTTTCTCTCCCATTCACTGGAAGAGAATCACACAAAACACAATCAAATCTACTACTTCTGAGTAGAGATAAATACATTTGCACCATTCACTGTTGATCTGCTGTGTTTTTAAAGCTTGTGATCACTGCTTCTCTCCCTGACTGGTCATTGCACAGAGTTGATTAGGATATTTCTTTTTCAAAGGAAGGACAGACCAAATGCAGGCATGAAATATCTGCTTCCTTGTTTCCGTCTGGCATGGCAAATTGACCAAGGGATAAGGGCAGCCTTACCTCCACCATGGTTTGATTGCCTCTCAGTGCCAGCAACATGCAAGGCCCCAGTTTGTTCTCAGCCAATGAAAGCAGAAACTTTTTTGTCTTGTAGCAGGAGCCCATTAAAATGTGAACCTGCAGGAGAAAGAAAGGTTCAAGTGAGAAAAACACAAAACACACACAAAACATATTTTGGCCCTCTTTCCAACATAGCCAAGAAAGTGAATGGCCAAATCTCGCAAGCATGTTTTAAATACAGTCCAGACTTCTCTAAATTAATGTCTTCTGGATATGTGGAATTACCTATTGCTCTCAACTCAACATGAGATGGTAAGAGTTGGAGTTACATCTATGGAAAATGTTTTAGGGAAGGGATGCTCCAAGTTGAAAATTCTAATTTTCTGATTACACTTAGCAATAGCACTTAGACTTATATATCACTTTACAGTGTTTTACTGTCCTCTCACAACAGTTTACAGAGTCAGCCTATTGCCCCCAACAATCTGGGTCCTCATTTTACTGACCTTGGAAGGACGGAAGATTAAGTGAACCTTGAGCCACTAAGGATCAAACTTCTGGCAGTGAGCAGTGAATTAGCCTGAAATACCACATTCTAACCACCAAGGCTCTTGTTCTATCTCTATGAAAATAGGTAACTTGGTGTACACAAGGCAATTCTTAAAATAAAAGTCAACTTGCTTCTCTTTTCAATTTCTTGTGATTTCCAGTTTTAGGAGATTTTTTCTTCGCTCCTTCATCTACTTCTGGTGCCCAATTTTTGCTCTTGTTCTAAAAGGACCAAAACTTTTTTTTTCTCCAGATTAGAGGGGGGAAATCTGTGTCTGTACATAATGTGGAGTGTGTGTTTTCTCCTTTGTGAAGATGTAGACTTTAGATAGGAGATGAGTGAATGGGTATCCTATATCTAGTATGAAAGCTGTAAGTCTGGTATATTGTGAATACAATCAGACTGTAAGGGTAAGAGGGAATGGCCTTGGGAAGCAGGAGGAAGAGCCACAGTCAGGGGAATGGTAGTACAAAAGGACAACTTAGCCCACAAAAGGAATGGGAGAAGGCAAATATCTCAGAAGGGACTAGTTTCTTGGGCTGTAAAGGGGAGTGGGGAACAGATGTCCTTTGAGACTTGAAAGATTCTGTCAGTTTAACCTTACAATCAAATAGAATTAGCTGATCTGGTTGTGTTTCCTATCTGGATCACCTTGCAAAGCTGACAACATGACAGCAAAAGAGACTGTGAAGAACTGGCACATACCATACTGGCAAACAGTTCCCCATCATCATCACATGCCACGCCACCGGGGCTGTAGAGCTGGAACCAGCCATCCTTGCCGGCCCGCACACTCAACAAACAGGAATGGACCTGGTAGAAGAAAGACATATGAGAAGGTGTCCTTCAAAATAATCCTGCAAAGAAAGGAGGAAGAAAGGTGGAGACCTGTGGGGCTCTACAATGCTGCTCAATTCCTGTTCTCAGCATTCCTCTTGGTTGCTCCTGCTGATGAGGCTACTAGGAGGTGCAGTATAAGATGCTCCAGCCTTGCAGAAAGAGACATTCCTTCTCATTGGAGGGGTACCCAGCTTAGCAACAAAAGGTGTTCTTCCTTGCTCCTGATGAGGCACCAGGTGTTCCACTGGAACACCAATCTGCAGCAGGGCAGGGAGTCTGCAAAATGTGATCTAAAACCCTGGAGCTGATGGGAAAGAAGGAGAAGACGACTTTGCCTCCTTGCAAGTGAAAGTTTTATATATTTGTTGCAGTTACCCAACCATTTTAGGTCTGGGGTTTCTGAAGAATTCAGTTTCTCCATCCAGATGTTTTAAAATGTTGGCACTTTGTCCTGGATGCTCAACACAAATATGCCCTCTTATGTTGATTATCCATCCATCTACTCATCAGGGTGGGATGCAAATATTTTTACTACCAGCTCTATGGGTGTAGCTAGGTGGGTGTGGCTGGGTGGGTGTGACCATGTGAATGGGTGGGCGTGGTTTTTCTTCTTCTTCCAGCACCCCCCACTGCACTCTGTTTTTTTGCCTCCTGGGCGAAGCAGTAAGACATCAAGGGGGATACCAGCACAGCTGATTGTTGTAACAGCTGATCATCAGGAGGAAAGAAAAAAAAAGAAATTCAGCTATCAGCTGAACTGGTAGCTGGTTTTTTTACTACAGGTTTCAACCCGTAGGTTTTTACTATAGGTTTTACTACAGGTTTCAACTACAGGTAACATTTTTGACTACAGGTTCACATGAACTGGGCCGAACCGGTAGAATATCACCACTGCTATCCATCCATCCACCCACCTATCCATCCATCCACCTATCCATCCACCTATCCATCCATCCAACCATCCATCCACCTATCCATCCATCCAACCATCCACATACCTACCAATCTATGCATCCATGCATCCACCCACCCACCCACCCACCTATCTATCCACCTACCTACCTACCTATCCATCCACCTATCTACCTACCCATCTACCTATGCATCCATCTACCTACCTACCTATGCATCCACCCACCCACCTATGCATCCACCCACCCACCTATGCATCCACCCACCCACCTATCTATCCATCCACCTACCTATCCATCCACCCATCCACTTAGCTACCTACCTACCCATCCATCTACCTACCAATCTATGCATCCATACATCTACCCCCATCCACTTACCTACCTATCAATCCACCTACCTACCTATGCATCCACCTATCCATCCCTCCATCCTCCTACCTACCTACCTATGCATCCACCCAGCCAGCTGTCCATCCACACCTGTAACCAATGTGGACATAACTACCCACCCTCCATTTGTGCATGCCACCATTACAATAACGGGCATTTTTATAACATAAGCAAGGGTTCAAATGTTCAGTCCCGGTTATTCAAGAGACGCAAAGCATTTGTCTGGAGCATTCATTTTACACTGAATGTTCCAGATGCAGCAATTCCAGCCAAAGTTCTGAGATATCCAAACCGTGTTTCATGTTGACACAAAGAGGCATGAAATCATTTATAAGAAGGCAGCAACAGGCTCCAAAAAGTCTTTTCAGGAACCATGATCAAAGCCAAGAGGCTGACTGCATCATGGAACTCCAAGCAATTTATAGCCTGAATGTTTTGACAAATAGCCAGTCTCCCTTTCTTTTGGGGCTATGCGGAATGGAAAACTTACTTCTTGTCTTGGGTCTTCTGCAAATCTTTGAATGACGTACTTCAGCTCCCTGGAAACAGATTAAAAAAAAAAAAAAGACAGTGAGACAGAGAGAGAAGAAGAAGTATGCAGTTGGTCATCTCCAAAGAAATAGAGTACAGCTGTTGCATTTCATTTTGATTATGTGCTAAGTGAAAAGTTACAAGGAACAGTAGAGGGGATGATTACGTTCTAATGAACTGGGGCTTTTCATAGTGGGAAAAGGTCTTCTAAACAGCCTAGAAATCATCCATGATCGTAAGGATTTTAATCCTCAGGGATTGGAAAACGCTGGTGTTCGAACGCCTGGAAATCCCTTCCCCATTTTGCAGTTTCTTTTAGCCAGACAAATCCACAGCTGGAGACCTCTCAAGACCATAAACCTTTGTGTGTAAGCCAAGGGGGAATTCTATGCAGGGGAGGAGGATGTTTGGAATCCTTGATTTATTTGTCCAGGATGGGATGAGGATTTTTTGCCTTGGGCAGGGAGCTGGACAAGAAGACCTAATTTGGCAGTGGTTGGCTCTCCAAGCTTGTTTCAATTTAGCTTCATTACCGGACTAGGTAGCATCTTCAGCAGGATTTTCTTGTCCTATTCTCCTTAGTTTATAAATGTCTTGTGAAGACCTATGATTCTACAAATTCTTGCAGGTAGAAAACAAGCATTACAGTTAAATGCCTAGTCTAGAACCTCTCTTCCTGACTGAGAGCCAAAATAGTCCAAGCTAAGATTCGAACCTGCTGAACTGGGAGCCAAAATAGTCCAAGCTAAGAAAATGCTACAACAGTCCAGACTAGATGCTACTGCATCATAAACTACATAAACTTCCCTTGAGGAAAGTATGATCTTTTTTGAGTTGGAGTGGAAGATCCAGAGTTGCATTCTTAGTTGCCCACAGGTGTGGTGGGTAGCTGAGGTCTCTTTTTAGCCTTTACAACGAAGAGTCTATCACAAAGTTTTGAAACATCTGTGTTGTGAAAGGCTGGATCAACCCCCTTCACATCACTACAGGAGATAATTTCAAGCAAATAAGCACTTACTTTGTGAACTTCTCATGTGCCAGAGCTCTGAAATAAAAACACAGAATTATTATGGAGTGTTTTCCCCACCTCAAAACATCAACAATAATAATACAAAACCCATAGGCCCAATGCATGTCAAGAAATGACTTAGAAGCTACACTGTCTCTTGTCCTCTCAGCTCAGACTATTAATCCCATCATCCTAGCCTTTTTGGCCACTGGCTTTAAGAATCATTATGTTTTGGGGAACACTGCTAGGACATGGCATTATTTCAAACTGAACAAAACAAATGGAAGGAGAGGGAGAAACAATCTTTTAATAAAACAAAATAAAGCTAAAAACAAAAGGTAAATCTGAACAAAAACAACCTTTGAATCAATAATCCCTTGATAGAAAGGGTTTCCAATTTGTTGATTACGTTTTAGGATACTTGGGATTCAATTCAGAAGGAGCAATTTAAAGCAGAAGAGTGCAAACATGAAACTTTTTTGAGATTCATTAATGTAGCTGCATCCGCCCAGCGACCCAGGTGCTTTAATGAGCCACATACAGAAATTGCATTTATGACTTACATGTTTCAGAGGTCACTTCCTAATAAGATCTGAAGCCTTGCACTATCCTAATATTATTTATCCTGAAATGCACCAGCTTTTTTCATGATGAAGGCAGACCTGATGGGAGTTTTCATGCTTAGGAATTTGTTCTTTTAGAGAACTATGGTTTGAGCACCAAAAAGATCAGTCCAGGTATGTGTTTATGAAGATGTGAGAAACTGTACCAGAAGTAAGTCAATTCAGTGAATTTTGGTTATCGTCATCTTTTTTGAGTCTGTCCCCTAATTGGTGAGGAGATGGGAAGTAAAATGAGGAATTCAGCAAGAAAAACATTGTTAGAATGTTGATGAAGATTCTCCGTCATCTACACACAATTGTCATGGCAACTGGACTTATTTTCTTATTTGTGTGAGGCATTTTGTTGCCTATCCAAGTAGCTTCTTCAGTCTGAACAAGAGTGTTATTAAAATGTCCAACTCCTAAAAATCTTTGGGGCATTCCTGCCCCAACCTCAAAGTTTCTTCTCCAGATTCCCTTAACCAACTTGTTCAGACTGAAGAAGCTGCTTGGTAGGCAGAGAAATGTCTTAAATCAACAAGGAAATAAGCCCGGTTGCCATGACTCAACATTCAGATTAATAGGATGAGCTTCAATTACCGGCTGTAGCCTCTTGACCATCATCATCCCAGAGAGCCTGTGACCCAAAGTCAACTCAACCTGATCTAAATCGAAGTTAATAAAATCAAGAGTAAGGCTGGGCAATTGGCGTTCTTTGGATGAGCATCTCGGAGTCTTGCAAAATGAAACATCTAAAATTGGGCAGCAAGGAAGTATCCTACAATAATTTGAGCAAACTACAAGAGACATCATCATCTTCTTCTTCTTTTAATGAGCCCATAATCCCTTGCGGGGAAGAGTCTGGGCAATTGAAGGGAGCTGGATGGATGCCTTTCCTGTCCCCAATGCAGAGTTATATTCAGTGGATATATTCTCAATATGCTCAGAGAGAGAAATATCTGCCTCTACGTAGGATTGAACCCACAGCCTCCTGATTGTGAGGCAAGAGTTTCACCTCTAGACCACTCAAGCAAACTACAAGAAATGTCGTGCTAATTTTCATGATGAAATGAGTAAGTGCATTACACACCCAGTGTGCCGAATGCATTTATGAGTTATTTTTGAAAAAGACAAGAAATGGCCTCAAAATTTCCTCCAACAAGTCCATAGATTCCCCAAACCTCAGTCCATGCAAAACTACTGTATGGAACCCTGGAGGCTTAAAGGGAGTTGATCTATTCTGAAGATATATTGAGGGGAGGGGGAGGGGAGGTGGGAGTGAGAGAAGGAAGGAAGGAAGGAAGGAAGGAAGGAAGGAAGGAAGGAAGGAAGGAAGGAAGGAAGGAAGGAAGGAAAGAAAAACCACTTGTGTGTCATCAAAGATGCAAATGGAAATTTCTAGGTCCAGGAGACCAAAACCATGCATTGGTAAACAGGATTTTCAGCTTGATTCATGTCCCAGGTGTGTTTGTTAATTGCACTGCAATTAAGGCCCATTGCCTCTGATTAACATTAGCAAAGCAATTAATGATCACTTGCACAGAGAGCTCCTTGCATCACATTCTCGCTCTGCCCTGGGGTCCTGGGTGAAAAAACAAAACAAAAAACCAACTCACAGAAATGACACCAAGGGCCTCTCTCTCCTTCTCTTTCAGAAGAACGTGCACATTGGTGGAAAAAATGGGGGCTTCCAAGACACAAGGCTCCCCAGGGAGGCTTAAGCTGGCAAATTGGATGATTATAGGCTGTAATGTTTGCCCCGCAGAGATATCTTCATTTCATAAACACTGGTGTCATTAATAGGCTGCAGAGGGACCATCAGGAACTCTTTCGCTGGATTCAAACACTATGTTTGCGGAATGACAGGTGGTTTGATGCTTCTTCCTTCGGTGGGGTTAGCCTTGCCTCTAATACGTCTGCTGAGGCAACTGCTTACCTCTCGTGTATGATTCCTGACAAATGACCCTGTATACTTTTAATTTCAATTTTTGGGAAATCCCTTCCATCTACATCTGACACTGGAACTCAATTTTTGCAGATTTCGGTGGGTCTGACAATCCTCTCTGAGACCGTGGTGGCACAGTGGTTAGAGTGCAGTACTGCAGGATACTTCTGCTGACTGCCTGCAATTTGGCAATTCAAATCTCACCAGACTCAAGGTTAACTTGGCCTTCCATCCTTCTGAAGTGGGTAAAATGAGGACCCAGATTGTTGTGGGCAAAAGTAAACTGCTTAGAGAGGGCTGTAAAGCACTGTGAAGTGGTATATAAGTCTAAGTGCTATTGTCCTTCCTTCCTTCCTTCCTTCCTTCCTTCCTTCCTTCCTTCCTTCCTTCCTTCCTTTCCATCCATCCATCAATCCATCCACCCAGTACTAGAGGCTGACTCTGCCCACTGCCAACAGTTCAATCCTGACTGACTCAGGGTTGATTCATCCTTCCATCCTTCCAAGGAGGGTAAAACGAAGACTCAGATTATTGGGGGCAAGAGGCTGACTTTGTAAACTGCTTGGAGGGCTATAAAGTACTGTGAAGTTTAATGCTTTTGCTATTCTCAGTTAATGACCACTCTTCTGTGAAAGCCTAGGAGTCCACCTTTCAAATCTTGCAGAAGCTCAAGGGATGATCATGTAAGTCCTTGTGCAATTATCCCAAGACTCTAATATTTGTTTTCACATTTTCAAAATTATTTTAATTTTCAGCTTTGTGGTATTTTTTTTTTTTTTTTAAGAGGAAAAGGTAAATTGCAACAAAAGAATTCCTTAGTGGCTGCAGTTTAAATGGTGGAACTGGTTGTAGGCAATGCCTTTGCTTTATGATTAGACCTCTCACCGTTATGTTTACACTGAATAGAATTTTACTGTATTTTTAACAATTAACAGTTGTTTTGACTGCTAACTAATATTAGTAGTGAGGATGCCCCAGACGCACAAAATATATGTATTTAAAATAAAGAAAACAAATGTGATCTTGTTCTGATTAACTACCATTTCCCCTGACTTATGGACAAATATCAGCTATAAGCGACATCTATTCGAGTCTTCTGTTAAATCTTAGTTTGTCAGTAATTGATTAGTTCTGACTAATGCAAACTATCTACCAGCGAAATGAGCAAATAAAACATCCATAAAATGAAAACTTACTCTTTGGGGAATGGGATGGGCTGCAGCAAACTGGCCAGAGCCGGTCTCCAATCTTCGTAATCTGATCTGTAATTAGAAAAGCACAATTAGCTCAAACTCTGTGCAGAATTTACTGCTGTGAATAGGCTATTTTTCTAGTTTGATGTTGTGTTTGTGCATGAGTTTAACCATGGTCTTTCGCAGCCTTCTTTAACTTGGTGCTTCTGGAGTTACCTAGGTGAGACTTCCAATAATTCAACTCTCGTGGTCATTGACCACCCTAGATGGAAATTCTGAAAATCATAGTTTCAGCACTTTAGAGAGTACCTAGAAAAGACTATCCAAGTCCAACTTTGTTTATTTGACTTCCAATGTTTTAATTGGCCTGATGATGAAATCCTAAGAATCACCTATTTCCACCCTGTGTTTTATCTATGTTAATTCCATTTCTTCTTGTTGCTGAACCTGCAAGCTGCAATTCCGTTGTCGTTTGCTGACTTAACACAAACTTGTTCCTGTATAGAAGCCTCCAATGGAACAAGAGTTTCTGTCAACAGCACAGAAACACAGGTTCTACCCTACCTGTGACATGTGCTAAGGAATCAACATGAAAATGAAAATGACCCCTTTCATCATTCATGCTAATTTTGGAATTCCACCAGAAGGATTAGATACTAGGAATAGTGTTAGATTTATTACTATGCAATTTGCTTATTTCATGGGTTTCCTGCTGATATTGAGAAGACAGGTAGAAATGCACACATGTGCATAGACACACATGTATAGGCACACAATGACTTTCTTAGATTAAGTCATTTGGACTCTTTGGAAAGTCACAGTGAGGAGCATCTTTTCAACTATTTTTGGAGTTCCACCAGCAGGATTAGATGCTGCATTGTACATCCACCCTTCAAGAACAGCATTAGATTTACTACTATGCTATCTGTTTGTTTCATGGGATTCTTGCTGTTGTTGAGAAGAATCCCAAGAAACCCATGTGGACTATCTGGAAAGCCATTGGGAAGAGCATCTTTTCCATATTTTTGGAGTTCCACCAGCAGAATTAGATGCTGCATTGAACATCCAACCTTGAAGAACAGTAAGATTTACCGCTATGCTATTTGCTTGTCTCATGAGATTGTTGTTGTTGAGAAGAATCCCACTGGGTGTGCATACACACACACGTGCTCACCCATATCTGGAAAGCCATGGGGAAGAGCAACTCACAGCATCTTGAGTATTTCCACAAAGCAGCCGAGGATACGGTCCGCCTGAGCACTGAGTTCGATGCTAATGCTACTGCAAGTGGGGCTGACCATCAAACAGTCAATCAGGTTGGGCTCGCTGTCGTTGCCAACGCTGGCGGTCATCTTCTGGTTAGCCATGTTGTTGCGTTCCACCTCAACTTGGATCTCATTGGACGTGACAATGACTGACTTGAGGCGGGATTCAGCCAGCGTAGCCTCCCGGGACATCAGGTCAGGGCTGGTGTGGAGAAGACGAAGAGGCAGGTTGGGCTTCCGGTCACAAGGCTGCTGGCAGCCATTCCGAATTTCCTTCAGGCTTGGAGAATTGTCCCGGCTGTCGCAGGAGGGGAGAAAAGAAAGAAAAACCAAACAGGAAAAAATAAGTAAGTGGAAGTTGCCAGACATAAATAACAGGAATAATGGGGAAAAGGCCAGATGACAACTTCGGAAAGTCTTGCAACATGTCCATGTTTTGAAAACAAAATAACGACACACACGGAAAAAGACTAAAAAAAAAAAAATTTAGAACCGGTCGACGTTAATGTATGTCTTATTTATACCAGAAGAAAACAAATGCTTCCTGAAAGGAATTGCAACGGGCCCCCCATTTTGTGGCAGTCTGTAAACTTGGCCATCCTTGGGAGAAAGGCAATCTTCTCCTCCTGATGATGCAAATTGTGATGCAATGTTTCTTTCAATAAACAGCCCACCAGGATAGTCTCCTCAATTTCCTAGAAAATGGGTTGATGGAAAAACAAAGCAGATGCCTCTTTGCCAGAAGGCTTCTTGGGCTTCACGGAGAGTTAATAAACAGCATCCTGGTGAGCTGGTTTGTCTTCTACCAACCAATAGTGCTCGCACATCATGCTTGCAAAATACCAAATCTGCCCCGTTCATCATGATTTCACCCCAATATTGAGAAATACCTCTTGTTCTTTTGCAGCACCCCCCGCACCCTGTTTTTATCCTATTGGGCCTCCGGGAAGCNTGCAAAATACCAAATCTGCCCCGTTCCTCATGATTTCACCCCAATATTGAGAAATACCTCTTGTTCTTTTGCAGCACCCCCCGCACCGTGTTTTTATCCTATTGGGCCTCCGGGAAGCCTCCTGGGTGCTGAAAAATGAAGCATTTTGAAGCCTTCCAAGGGAAGTACAACAGTGAGGGAGGAGATCAGTTGTGCCACATAATTTAGATTAGCCAGAAAGCAAGAAATCTGATGATTTCCTGCTTTCTAGCTAATCTAAATCACGTGGCACAGCTGATCGTTGGAAATACCAGTTTGGCTGAACCAGTAGCATTTTTTATGACCGGTTCATTTGAACCAGGCCAAACTGGCTGCATTTCACCTCTGCTGCAGAGCTTGCTGGGAAAAGGCCTGGAGATTAAAACATATGGAGAACGGCTGTAGGATTTGGGTTTGGCTAGTCTAAAGAAAAGAAGAATTAGGGGTGACATAGCAGTATTCCAGTTGCCCTGAAGAAGAGGGGGTCAGCCTATTTTTTCACCCACCAGTGGTTTTCACCCACCTGCCTTCTTCCCACCAGAAGGCAGGACAAAAAACAATGGAAACTAACCAAGGAGAATAGCAACCTGGAATTAAGGAGAAACTTCCTAACAGGGAGGACAATTAACCAGTGGAACACCTGGTTCCACTAGAAACCGTGGGTGCTCCATCACTGGAGGCTTTTAAGAAGAGACTGGACAGTGATGGTGAACCTATGGCACGCATGCCACAGATGGCATGCAGAGCCCTGTCCGTGGGCGTACGAGCCATCACTCCAGATCTGCCACACATGCATGCGCACCCATTGGCCAGCTGGTCTTCAATTCTCTGCCACACATGCTGGGGGCAGGTGGAGTGCATGCAGGGGGTGGGGCACATGTGTGGGGGGGTACGCATTCATGCACACGTTTGTACGGGATTTTTGCACAGGGATGTGCACACACTGGATTTTGGGGATGCACATGCGTGCATGCACTTGGGCACTTGGTGTTGAAAAGGTTAGCCATCACTGGTTTAAGTTCTCCTACTTCAGCAGGGGGCTGGACTAGATGACTTCCAAGGTCCCTTCCAGCTCATTCATTCATTCTATTTGATTCTAAAAACTGAACACATTTTGATGCAAGTGCATTTTCCTTCTCTGACGGTTCTCCCAAAAAGGGCTCACCAGGGGAGGGGGGATGCAGGTGACTTACCTGTTGATGAATTCTTCATAGCAAGAATAAATGGCTGCTAGACAGACGGCAACGAGATTCGGAAGGACCCGGGGATGTGGACACTGGCCGGTTGGGCCGTGCATACTGGAACGATAGGACAGGGATGTAAGATGGTATGTCCACAAAGAGCATTGTTAAGGCAGAAGCAAGCATAAAGTCTAATGGAAGAGAACATTCATAGCTCAGGGTTGAACTGTGAGGTCTTTGCTGCCCTCTGAGATTGATTGTTTTCTTGCAGATGTTTCATGACCCAACTAGGTAACATCATCAGTGCCAAATGGGAGTCGGGTTTGCAGGAAGGAGGAGGAGGAGGAGGAGGAGGAGGAGGAGGAGGAGGAGAACAATTATGGAGTCCTTGGTGTTCTCTGGGCTTGGTGGTTTTCTTGGAGACGTTTTATGACCCAACTGGGTGACATCATCAATACAAGAAGGGAGTGGGGTTTATTTTGTAGGATAATGATATATCTGCAAGAAAACCATCAAACCACCAAGGACTTCACAAATCCTAAATCCAGTTTCCCCCAACTTCATTCCACTGGGGTTGCAGAATTCTCAGCTCCTTTGCTCTAGCTGGGAAACTCCGATGAATGGAAATAGTATTTATTTTCATTTTATACTTATTAGATTTGCCACCCAGGTAACAACTGTATTAGCATAATAATAAAGAAGTGAGTGCTATGGTCTGTGATGCATTCTACTAGCTGTTAGTATATTATTGCATTCATTTGCTTCATTCTGTTTTTGTTCTTTTAACTCTTTGCTGGTCGTTGACCAAATCAATATTGATTGATACACTGATGAATGGAAACGAAACACAGCAAAGGTGTGGAAACCTCCTAGGATGAGAAGGTTTGTTAAATTATAGGCCAATGTTGAGATAAAACACCCTTCTTTACCCCAAGGGTGCTTTTTGCAAAAGGCAACTGGACTTTGCTTTTCCTGGAAGATGTTTCACTTCTCATCCAAGAAGCTTCTTCAGTTCTGACTGAATGGTGGAGAATGGAAGGATCTATATTCCTTGCAGTCATCTGGTTATTAGTACTCTCTCTGAGAATCATTGAGGCTACTTGGAGGTTTATCGGTGCCCTTGGGTCACCTGAATAGTGCCAATGGATGTGGGACCTTCTTAGAGCTGCTGTGTTGTAAACAGAAGATAGGTAGTGTTGTCTCCCTCCCCCCTCTGCAGAGAGGGCTACTCAATCTTAATGCAGAAGGCTTCTTTCAAACCTTAAAAGAGACCCCTCTTTTAAATCCTTCCCTCCTCCACCATTCAATCAGAACTGAAGAAGCTTCTTGGATGAGAAGCGACACTTCTTCAAGGAAAAATAAAGTCCCAGTTGCATGTTTGGGACAACCATGACCTGGATGACTGAGACATCTCCATAGACAAACAACCCTTCCTTCCTTGTTTTTGCAGGTAAGTTAAACCCATGGCAAAACGTTGCCTACCAAAGCTACTGGCAGGGAAAGCCATTGAAGCCCGGATGAGACACATGCCCTGAAAAGGGACAGAGATTTTGACCACACACGCATATTTACCTGTGGATAAATTTCTTTACCACTTCCATGCCTGCATTCAGTTCATTCAAGGCCAGAATATACTCCTGAGTAAAGAGCCGCAACCGAGGACATTTACCAAAATCCTTTCCAAAACAGGAAAAAAAAAAGGAGATATTTAAGACTCAGAAGTGCCAAGGTCTGGACTTTCAATAAGATTGTCTTGAGGAAGGGAAAAGTTTCAATCGGTATTTATACAGATATGCCTTGACTTAATTCATTTAATGATCAAAGTTACAATGGCATTAAAAAAGGTGACTTAGGGCCAGTCCTCGCCCTTCTGACTGTCACAGCATCTCCATGGTCAGGTGATCAGTATTTGGGTGCTTGGCTTTTAACTTATCATCTTCTGTTGAACAATATGTCATCTGGGTGCAAATGTCTCTGTGCTATTACAATCAAAATTTACAGTATTACAGTTACATTGATAAAAATTCTGTAAAATAATAATAATAATAATAATAATAATAATAATAATAATAATAATAATAATAATAATAATAATAATAATAGACTTCAGAATTCAGACTGACAGGCACTTGGCCCACAATACACCTGACATAACAATAGTTTAAAAGAAAAAGGGTTGGTTCATTGACATTGCAATACCTGGTGATGCACAAATTGAAGATAAGCAGCAAGAAAAAAAATCACACAGTACTGCGACTTACAAATTGAAATTGAGCGACTTTGGAAAAATAAATTGTGTGTTATCCCAATTGTAATTGGAGCCTTTGGAGCAATACCTAAAGAACTATCTCGATATTTGGAAATCCTGAGTTTATCAGACTTGAATACCCTGATTCTACAAAATACCACCCTACTTGGAACAGCTTATATCCTCCGATGTTACCTGAGCAGTTCCTAGGTCCTTGGTTAGGACTCGAGCTGTTGAGTTATCAACCAGCCTCAAAGGCTGTGAATCTCACCAAACAGTAACAACAATAATAATCAGCATTAAGACTCTAGTCATTTCTCCCTCTTAACATATCTTCTAATGAAAATATAATATAATAGGTATAATAATCTTAACAATCATATTATTCATCATCATATTGTTTACATCTCTATCTTAACATCTCTTCTTTATTTCACTAATCTCCATTTATTTCTTACTTCTGTTTTTATTCTCCAACTATTCGTAAAAATAGCTGCCACATCACACAATATTCAGTTTGTACTTCCTCCTTTATAGCAAGCATTAATCTATTCATTTCTGCACATTCTAATATTTTCCTAATCACAATTCTCATCCATAGGAATCTCGTCATTTTTCCAATTTTGTGCATAGTTAAAAAGTTAAAGTAAAAAAATAATAAAAAACTTAACAATGTATTTACAACACTTGCAGTGTCCTGGATCATGGGCTCACCATTTGTGAACTTTTCAGGTGGTTTCAGACAGGCAAAGTCAATGAGAGAAGCCAGATTCCCTTAAACAACCATGTAATTTGCTTACTTGCAGTGTTTCTCTTAATATCCGTGGCAGGAGTGGTTGTAAAATCGTGCATGATTCACTTAACCTTGTTTAGCAACTGAAATTTTGGTTCCCAATGATGATTGTGAAGTCAAGGACGAGATGTATTCTTTTTTTTCTTTTCTTAATTAATTGAAAGAACCTTTCTCAACTTTGTGCCCTACAAATGCCCTGAGTGCAACAACCATATTCCCCAGCCAGCCTGACTAACCGGGTTGGGTGGGAGGCATTGCCCACTGATTAGAACAGGGGTTTCCAACCTTGGCAACTTTAGGACCTGTGGACTTCAACTCCCAGAATTCCTCAACCAGCTGTTGCCAAGGTTGGATTAGAAGACTGGATTAAAATAAGCCCACCTATTTCATTGCTAAAATTCAAATGCCACCAATGCAGAGAGGTCGCTTTCCAAGATATGCTCATACTTGTCACCGATTTCTTTAATTGCTTGCAAACTTTCACAGCTCTGAAGTTTGCCTTTTGCAAGATTGGGTGGTTGAAAGGTTTCTCTTGCTTGAAAGAAACGTGCTCCTAGAAAGTTTGCAAAAAGAATAAATATGCCAAATAAGGGCCAGGCTGATTCTGAGGCAGAGTGCGGCAGCCAGCTGATGTTAGATGTCACGAAAAAGCAGCAAATTTGCTAGTTATTTAATTTGCTGCTGTTATGTTATTACAACACTGGTGAGCTTCACAGCTTTGGATGTCAAGCTCGATGGACAGCTTCAGGCAATAGGTATCCTTGTTTTCTTTTGAACATTTGGGTCTTTGGTTTTACTTGGAATTAAGGGTTGATTGCGGACATGCAGTAGTCTAAATTGGTCAACAGAATCTGCCACCGAATGTTCTCCAGCGGTTTCAAGCTATATCTTCCATTGTGGATGGAAGTTATGGCCACCAGAAACATCTGGAAGGCTTCAGGATGCACGTCCACATTAAAGACCAATAGTAAACTCATTCTTTTGTTCAGAACCTTATGTAGCCCAAATGAGAGCCATAGGGAGCTCGGAGTTGATGAGATCAAGGGACAGAGAGAACAAACATTTTGGGAGAAAAATACCTGTGCAGAAGGAAGGGGAAGCAGTCAAAGATAACTAAGCATGTTTGTTGGCTAAAACAAAGGGGGGAAAATTGCAAAGTGTGATGATGTAGTGGTTAGAATGCCATATGACACGCTCATTCTGCACACAGCCAGGAGTTCGATCCTGACCGGCTCAAGGATGATTCAGCCTTCCATCCTTCCAAGATTGGTAAAATGAGGACCCAGATGGCTGGGGGCAATAAGGCTGACACTGTAAACCACTTGGAGAGGGCTGTAAAAGCACTGTGAAGCTGTATATAAGTCTAATTGCTATTGCTATCTTTCCAGAATTCAGTTGTTTTTGGGGTCTTTGGAAGCAAATTCCCCCAAGTCAAACAGTGCAGAAGACATCTTAAGCTAGATGTTGGCCATATGTGCCCAATTCTACAATGACAGTGTAAACCACTAAAAGCTGTAAAATACTATGAAACAGCATATATATCTAAGTCATGAGCCGTGGTGGCGCAATGGTTAGAATGCAGTACTGCAAGTTACTTCTGCTGACTGCTGGCTGCCGGCAATTTGGTAGTTCGAGTCTCACCGGCTCTAGGTTGACTCAGCCTTCCATCCTTTTGAGGTCAGTAAAATGAGGACCCGCATTGTTGGAGGCAAAATGCTGACTCTGTAAAGCACTGTGAAGCGGTATATAAGTCTAAGTGCTATTGCTAAGTCCTATTGCTATTGCTTCTGTTCAGAGTGGAAGAGGGCCCAGCTCAATTGCCAGATATTGGCAAATGAAGGTAATCCATGTTCTTTTATGTTGTTATGGGTGCCACACCACAATATCTGTCCCATCCAGCAATAAAGGCAAGGGTATTCTAAAAACTGATACGAAAAAGTTCAGGAACAGTTTAGACACGTGTTGCATATGTGACTGCTTCAGACAGGGAGCGAGCAGTATTGGACATAAATCATTGATTGCTTACTGTGACTGCCTTGTGCAGTCTTTGTGAAATTCCTCAGTCCGTTGGCCGAGGCTTGTGCCTATCAGCCCCCTGCCTGCACAGACTCACAAAAGGAGTTGAGATGTTTTGACCGATTTATGCCTCCACTTCAAATTCCATTAGCATAACAAATGTTTACATGATATCACAAATGGCAGTTCTCCAAATTCATCAGGACCAAGAAGATTGAGTCTTTTTGGAGCTGGGGCAATGCGAAAGCTGAGCATCGGCTGGGGAGAAAATGAAGTTGCAAAGGCAGACCATCAATCTCAGCTTTTCATGTTCTACCCTGGTTAGTCAAAGCACCCTGTGCAGTTAAAAAGGATCTTCCACTAGAGCTCCAACCGACTGTCAACTTCTCTTTTGCATAATGGAACTGGCACTATTTGGGGATGATCCCACAGTTGGCTCTAAGATAGCTTTTCTTTCTTGAACGGCTGTGCAGATTTTTTGTTTTTAAATTTGCACATGTGAAACGTGCCACCAAATTCTTGCAAAAGGCAGACATATGACCAGCCATGTAAAAAATTGCAGGTAAAACACTAGCCTCTTGGCACAAGCCGTTTCATGTTCCATCGTCTTGTAAAACTCTGCGAAATCAGCCTGGGTGCATGTTTTTTTTTTAAAGGGGGGTTTGTACTATTTGTAAAACAAAAGATTTGCTGCAGAGCATAAAAGTGATTGTTTCATTGTAGGGTTTCGGCAACTGATTCAGAGGAAGGTTACTGCCGAATTGAAAAAAAAATACTACTTAGGCAATTACATTGCTTTCAATGGATTAAGATCTATATTTAATAGGAAAATGGAAGCAGACATAAGAATATAAAATCAGGCTATTGAATCCAGTTTTGTTAACATTTGATAGCAATTTTCAGGGTTTTGGTGGAGGGAGATGGTCTCCATCAAAATGTTAATCAAAGCCTGACCCTGTCTTGTATCTCAACCCAGACAAGATTGACAAAGATCAGTTTGGCCTTGTGGTGAAGTCATCAGGCTAGAAACCAGGAAACTGTGAGTTCTAGTTCTGCCTTAGGCTGGGTGATTTTGGACCAATCACCAAGAGATGGTGAGTTCTAGTCCTACCTTTGGCATGAAAGCTGGCTGGGTGATTTTGGACTGATCACCAGGAGATGGTGAATTCTAGTCCTGCCTTAGGCATGAAAGCCCGCTGGGTGACTTTGAGCCAATCATTCTCTCTCTCTCAGCCTCCAATCTCAATCTTGAGTGACAAGCCTGTTGGTCAATTCTTGTTGCTACCAATGGATCATCACTCAATTGATCCGAAAGAAACAGACCTTGCCGTTGCAAGTAAATGCTAGGAAGGAAAAAAAAAGTGCAGTGCATAATTTTTTTTTTCAGCAGCTTTTACAGTCCAATCATGCTCCTTGATTCAACTTCAAGGATAAAAGTCAATTAAGAAAGATGAAAGAAGTAGATGAAGGGCTAAGACCTTCCTGCCCTTGTGAAAATAAATCACAGTGTCCCCTGAAGGAGGAAATAACATTTCTGTTTTCACCTGTCAACCAGTAATACATCGCTTGTTCTTTTTGTACCAGTATCAAAATGAGGAAAGTTCTATGGATTAGTCTCCCCATGAAATAGTGTCTAGAAAACATTTCAGGCAAAAAGGCAGGAGAATTTACTTAACCATTTCATGTTTCACTTTTGAAAAAGGGGTGTTTTTTTCCACAATTCCTTTCCATATCTTCCATCTTTCTCAAAAGACAAAGAGATAGCCTTTAGGAGGGAAAAGAACCACAAATATTCCCAGATTTCCCTTTTTAGCGAAACATGGAGATAAGCTTCTACTGAAGAATGAAGCTAAGTATTTTAGGACTACAGTCGTACCTCTTTACTCATCGTTAATAGGTTCTGGGAGGATGAATGAGTACCAAAAACAATGATTACCAAACAAATTTTCCCCATAAGGAATAATGTTAGTGAGTCACAAGGCAGCCTACAACAACAAGTAGTATATGCACTGAGTACTAAACAAAGGGTGAATGCTGGGACAACATTTTTGTGTCAAAATACATTGAGTACCAAATTCGATGAGCTTGAACACACTTGAGTACCAAGGTACCCCTGTACTTACTTCTTTGTTCCATAAATACATGGACATAACAGACCACATAAATAGCAGCATTGTGAAGATTTTCTACAGAAACCAAGGCAACAAAGTGATGAACTCACCATGTTATGTTTTAGGATCCTCTGTACCACTGGAGTGAACACTTCTATGACCACCATAGATCGAGGACGTTCTCGGCAATGCTGTGTCAAGAGATTGTTACATTTAAAAAGAGGAGAGAAAAAGCACAATCCACTGCCATGAATTACCCCAACATTGCTATTAATCTTAACAAGTTAACCATCAGTTATTAGGGCTCTTTCCCCCAATCTACTGGGTCAATCTTGTGAAGGGTATCAAAAGTATTTCTCAGTAAGGACCACAGAAGTAATGTCTCATGTTGCCTGTTCATCTACTTTCTGAAGCTATCAGGGATTAGCCTGGAAACTGTCTCAGTTAAAAGCAAATGAGATCTAATACTGATCAATGGTTCGTCCACTGGATTACAATATTTTGCAACCCAAAATTGCCAATATTAGATGGGAATTTCTAATAGATGTCAGCATTTTTACTTATTTCAATAACATAGAAAGGTCCTATGTTATAATTGGAAACATCAAAACAGGCATTCTACAATGTTGTTAATAAATACTGGAGCATCCCTCAGATTGAATTTTCATCCTAAACAGTTGGCTTGCTTGCTCATTTTTCTCTGTCTCTCTCTCTGTCTTTTCTCCCTCCCTCCCTTCCTCTCTTTCTCTCCCCCTACCCCGCTTTCTCTAACCAACCAATCAACCAACCAACCAACTATGACACCGATAATCTATGCCAATCTTGGAGGGCTGTAGTTATGGACAGCCTCACTAGGTAGATCAGACAAGAAATCAACTCTTTAGCTCTTTAGAAAGCTAAAACAAATTTTACTGCGAGGGGCTACAATAACAGCATCTTTAGACTGACTGCATTGTATCTCCTCCATTTATGCTCCAGTAAGGGAAACATGTGTCTTAGCAACTTCTTAATGCTACCAAGTTTATCTGGAGTAAAAAAATGTTTTATCCCCTTTTGTCTAGATAACAGTTTCTGCGTATTTCCACCTTCCTTACCCTCTACAAACAAAATTTTAACTTGTTTAAGGAGCTGCCACTAAGAAATGTTTGGACATCAGTTGCAAAAATTAAGAAAAGAAACAAAGACATCAGAAATACCTTGCAGAAGAATTCACACAAGTCAGGTGGTGGGTGATTGTTTTCCAGCAAAGGAGCAAGTGCCTAAAGAGATGAAGGAATGAAGCCACGTTCATATTCATTTATACTCTGGTCATTATATCAGAAATAGGCTCTATATTATTCTTCCATCTCAAATAAGAAGAACAAAAGGGCTCTAGTAAGGCAAAAAGGTACCACAGAAGATTGGATAAAAGTCTTCTTCGGAATCCTGAATCACATTTCATTTAAGAGATTGCTAAACATCAGAGCAAACAATTATTCTTCTTCCCTGATTTTTCAGGACTCTTAATAAGAATCTGGACTGCCCTATCCAAAACACTGGGCAACATATTACTTAGACATTCTGAAAATCACCTTTATCTACCTCTGATCCTTTGGACCCATCTTTCTTCCTTGGCGTTAACAACCCTCTTTGAAGAATTTCCTGATTTAACAAAAACAAATCAGGAACATGGGTATTTTCCAAAGCAAGTGGAAACTTCTTCCTTTCCAACAAAGCTCTTGTTTTCCAATTCCTAACTTCATCCTTTCTCAGTCCATTGCTAGGCAACCCAAATGCAGTTACATGCCATAACGGCACCAAGAGTAACAGCAGCCACATAATAAGGTTATTTCACTGCTGCCACTATTGCAAATTATGAAGTATTGTCAGAATAGAAGATCCTTCAAGGTTTAGTCTATCCTGGGGCTAAAGAATTCCAGGTACCAGACTGCAAAAACAGATTTATTTATTTTTAAAGACTGGAAGAGCTTCTGCAAAATCCTTTCTGACAATCCTTTGGGAACCAAGCTGCTTGAATATCTTTTCCTCTTGGACTTGAATAGACAACCAAAAGGAGAAGAGGACGGCAGAGGATGAGATGGTTTGGTGTTGCTAGTTGCAAAGTCGTGTCTGACCCATTGCAACCCCATGGACAACGTTCCTCCAGACCTTCCTGTCCTCTATCATCTTCTGGAGTCCATTAAAGCTCATGCTGACTGCTTCTGTGACTCCATCTAGCCACCTCCTTCTCTGCCATTCCCTTCTTCTTATGTTGCTCTCAATCGTTCCCAGTATTAGGCTCTTCTCCAGTGAGACCTGGTGACCAAAGTATTTGAGTTTCATCTTCAGGATCTGGCCTTCTAAGGAGATAGTTAGATGGTGTCATTAACTCAATGAACATGAATTTAATACTGTAAGACATCCAGAGTTGGAATATCCCTTTCAATCCTTACATTCTACTAAAAACTTTTTTAGATTCTGAATGTAAATAAATACAGAATGTAAATAAATAAACACAAGCTACTCAATGAATGGGCTATAAAGTTTAATTCTTGCAGCTTCCGGAACCCTGTTGTTTCTCTCAAAATATTTTAGGGGGGGGGGGGGAGTGAAAAGAATGTTCCCAAACTNGGGGGGGGGGGGGAAGTGAAAAGAATGTTCCCAAACTCTTAAGATGCTGCTCTTAGCTATTCCTTGATTGCGTAAGCTTGGAATGAAACCATTTTAAATCTGCAGTTTAAAAAAAAAATGGCAGGGACAAATCGGGGAGAAAGAATACCCTAGAAAAGTCAAACTCAAGGAAGGAGACAGATTATTCCCCCCCCCCCCAAAAAAAAAGAGTTTTGGTTACTTACCACAATAATATTTTCATGCTCTTGAGTCGTTAAATTGGTCGCCTGCAAATTGAGGTTACATTAACATTATGTTTATGAAATTGAGTTAAAATTACATTTATAAAATTGAGATTACATTACATGAGAGATTACATTAAGAAATCAATGGCCAATCACCATCATTACCATCAATCAATCTGCATTGGTTTCAAGAAACATCTATTTTGTTCTCCCACAGAGGCCTATTTCCAATCAGTCTGGGGAATCACCCATTAGGCTAGATCAGGAGTCAGCAACCTGTGGCTCTGGAGCCACATGTGGCACTTTTGGCTCTCTGCTGTGGCTCCCTGTCGGCTGCTCCCACCACTGGCTGGCCCCTCCCTTCCCCCCTTACCTGGCCTGAGAAAGGTGATGGAGGGGGATGGAGACTCGCTCCATATTCCAGAGAAGGAGACGACTGGGTGGGCGTGAGTGACATTGGGTTGGCCACACCCACCCGTCACACTGGTTGTTAAATTATTGACTCCCAGTGTTTTCTGTGGGAAATGAGCCGAAATGGCTCTTTGAGTGTTTAAAGTTGCAGACCCCTGGGCTAGATGATTCCAACAGATCACGCATCGCTCAAAAGATCCGGGTGCTGAGAAAGAGAGCATGTTGCAATACTGATGACCCTCCCAACATCTCCCATTTCTTCCAATTATCCTGGAACCACCAAACCAGTGAACTCAAAACACTTCCCATCTTGACAATAATCATTCACGAGTTCCTATCTACAATCATTCACAATAAACCATAAAGATTTCAAACAAGAGATTAAACTATCAAACCGGATGGGACAACCAACCTAGGATGGTGTAAATCAGATTCTCACATGTCTTTATTATGGGGAAGGATTTTTAATAGGCAGCTTTTTAAATGGTGAGTCCTTAACTTATGGATAGAATGATTACACTGAAATATTGGGAATTCTGGGAGTCCACAAGTCCTACAGTTGCCAAGGTTGGACACCCCAATAATAGGAAGGAAAGGGGTCTCTGAAGAGTTTATTGATGTTGCTGATTCAATCGCAGTAACTGTGGGAGTCTTAGTGGACAACCAGCTAAATATGAGCCAGCCGTGTGCAGCAGCAGCCAGAAAAGCTCATGCAATCCAAAGTTGCATTAACAGAGGGATACAATCAAGATCAAGGGGGGTACTAATACCACCACTCTATAAAGCCTTAGTAAGACCACTCCTAAAGTACTGC
Organism: Laticauda laticaudata; assembly: GCA_004320025.1. Classification (NCBI taxonomy): domain Eukaryota; kingdom Metazoa; phylum Chordata; class Lepidosauria; order Squamata; family Elapidae; genus Laticauda; species Laticauda laticaudata. Next base: position 41,556 of record BHFT01020278.1, on the reverse strand, counting down.
ACCCAGTTTTGGTCACCACGCTATAAAAAAGATGTTGAGACTCTAGAAAAAGGACAGAGAAGAGCAACCAGGATGATTATGGGACTGGAGGCTAAAACATATAATGAACGGTTGCAGGAACTGGGCATGGCTAGTCTAGTAAAGAGAAGGACCAGGGGAGACAGGGGAGCAGTCTTCCAATATTTGAGGGGCTGCCATAGAGAGGAAGGAGGTCAAGCTATTTTCTAAAGCACATGTAGACCAGACAAGGAATAATGGATGGAAACTGAAGAAGGAGAGATTTAACCTGGAAATAAGAAGAAACTTTCTGATAGAGAGAACAATCAATCAATGGAACAGAAGTTGCCCTCAGAAATTGTGGGAGCGCCATCACTTGAGACTTTCAAGAACAGATTGGACTGCCATTTGTCAGAAATGGTATAGNGCCTATCTGACTTACGCTGCACATTCTGTTTTGCTTGTCTCCCTAACCCTGGTTGGGGAACCCAGGCTTAACAGTATAGGGTCAGGGCGGGGGGTTGGACTAGATGACCTAAAGGTCCCTTCCAACTCTGATTATCTATTATCAATACTATAGGGAGAGGTGTTCATCTCTGTTTCAAGGCCATTGAGTCACTACTGTCCGAAGACGATTCCATTGTCATATGGCTCGCATGACATCACAGAACATTGTTTCCTCCCCACTGAAGTGGTACCTATTTATCTACTCGCATTTGGACTTTGGACTGTTAGGTGGACAGGTACTAGGCACCCCACTGTGCGATGCTTGGATCTCAACCCTGGGCTGTCAGCTTTCAGCCAATAAACCCAGCGTTTTAACCATTGTACCACCCTATAATAAATTCTGCCTAAAAATCTGCTGCACTGGATATACTAGTTGGACCATGGAAAACAGAAATGAAGAAATCTCATTGCCAAAGACTTACCTCTGAAAGCAACTTGGAAACTATTTCTAAAGGGGCTTGATGGATGGATTCATCCTGCAAAGGGGAAGTTAATGCCATGTCCACCAAAGTCCGGATTTCTTTCAAGACCACCTCTAAGCGGCTTGGATTACTCAGCACTTTCTTGTACTTGTAGATCTTTTTCTAGGAAGAAAACAAACATAGATAGGATTTTTACTTAAGGTTTAACTTCAAGATCACATCCAAGTTCTTTCTGCTTTTAGCTCTGAAAGCAGGTTGGACAACACGCTGATTTTTAACCATGTTTCTTAAAATAAGGAAACTATTTGCATAGCATGTTCTTCACTTGGTTTTGTAGGAAAACATGTGCAGGCAGATCAAATGGAGAAGTGATATACTGGATAAAGCCTGATTTGGAAACCTGATTTCCATCACTCGTCTTGTCCTCTTACACTAATTTGTTGAATTGCTTCGATTTCATCTCAAGAATTGGCATAATAGCCACAAAAAAAAGAAAAATCAGGTTTTCTACGAAGCAGATCTTTTTAGTACTTGTAAATGATTTGACCTGCTGAGTAACCACCTCAAACAATCTATAGTTGCAAAGATATTTTTCTATCTGATTTTTCTTCTGCTTTCTGTTTTTATAGATTATGAGCTTGAGGAAAATATTGCCTTATCTTGATATTAAATTATAAGCATTTCATTGTAAACAGACAACTATATGCACAACTACTTGGAAGCATATCTTTTAGATTATCAAACACACATAAACTATGTAACTGGTCCACTAAATTTACCCACAACAATGAAGGCCAAATATACATGTCAATGCCTCTGTCTATCTGTCTGTCCGTCCATCCATCCATCCATCCACCATCTACAGCAAAAATATATCAAAAGTATAAACAACCAACAACCAAATAATAGAACAACCAACTAACTATTAGAACCAGGGAGAGCTTGTATCACCCTTCTACACCCTGATCCCGTCCATACATGTTGGTCTACAACTTCCATAACTTTTGCCTGACTCCTTTATGCTGACTTTATCACACTGACTGAATGCTACCGACTGAAGAAAAACTGGTTTATGGTTTTTTTCTTTCTTTCCCAGAATGGCTGAATTCCAGGAGAAAGCAACAGGTCTCTAGAAACAGCAGGAAAATCCCATAAGATTCAGTGCCACAAGACAAAGGGCACTGGCACCAATTATCAGTAGTGGGTGTCTTGTTTTCAGAAAGCTTTGGAGATGGGTGGAGATGGAGATTGTAATTACAACAGGATCCAGATTCCTCATTATTTTTTTCTCTCCATCTCAGTTTTGACAAGGAAAGAATATAACGCTCGGGATTTTAATACGAAGCTCTCCTATGGTGTTCCATGGTACAGCGTCAAATGGTTAAGAGAAGCCAATGCAGAAAAGCCCAAAGTGAAATAAAAGGAACTTTAGTTCACCCAGACACCAAACAGTTATTTAACATTTACAGAAATGTCCAGAGTTTATCAGTTTGTTTCTCATCTTCTTCAGCAAGATCAATCTTCAGATGTTCCTCATGCACCCTTCTCATCCACCAATCATTCTTAACCGGCCTCAAGTATCTCAATAAGACTTTGATCCTGGCTCCTATTTTTATGGATCACTTTTTCAAATATCTAAGTACACACAATACCTAAAAATAAATAGAAGAGAACTATTCAGCAAAACCAACAATGTTCAATAACGTTTGAAAACCCGGTTTTCACCATGGAAGATTGGCGGACATTCGGTCTTAAAAAAAAAAATCTCAACTTCTTCAAATTGCATAATGCTACTTAGATTAAAATCTTTTGAATGGCAATTCCGCACAAAGCACTCACAAGAAAATCCAATGCAAACTTCTTGCTGAAAAGCGCATGGCAAAAGACACAACACATATTTCTGAAATATTTTTTAAATAAAAGCAAATGTTTTCAAGTCAGAGAAGATTACGTATTTCTGCCTGGCTGAAGAAGTTTAACAAGAAAAAAAAAACTGTCTAGATGCTCTCCTGTTAGTTAGCCTGCTTGCTTCATTCAAATAAAGACTGGACAGCAGGGGAGAAATGCAAAAAAAGTTGAAAATAAACATGAAGCAGCTACAGTAGTTCAAATATTACTTCCCCCATCACATTCCCCACCATTAATTTACTCCCACCTCAGACTCCATGTGCAAAGTCAGCCTTCAGTGTAACGTAACAGAAGAATCTTGTTAGAAGAAAAACTACAGTTGGTTGAAGCTTTCCTCCTCCTCCTCCTCCTCCTCCTCCACCTCCTCCTCCTCCTTCTTCTTCTTCTTCTTCTTCTTCCACCACTCCTTCTCCTCAACCTTCACTAAGCTCTATAGCTACAGACTTCGAAGTATATACTTTTTTTCCCCAGAAAAAAACTGTGATTGCTACTTTTTGAAGGAGAGAGCTGGAGAGTACGGAACAAATTGTCTGCCACTAAAGATGGGCCAGGAAAGATTAGAGTGGATGTTTAAAAGATACGCTGTCTTTTGAAATTGATCTTCTTCAGAGTTAATTTCTCTCTGGCCTCTCAGTGGAAAAAATCTTTCCCTCTCTCTGCCTTCCCCACTTCTTCTACTGGCAACTCTTGATGCCAGAAGGATTTAAACCTGTTGGCATAATGCACTGTTATCTTCAGGAAATCTTACTGGAAAAATTACAGCCCAGCCCAGGAAGGGGCTGGGAAGATACTAATAAACCTCCAGAGATATTGTGGCACATCTTTGATTTGCTCCTGGATTCTGCCCATCTCAAAATAAATCAAGAAGACCTGGCTTGCTCGGTGCAGTGAAACAGACATTTGAAGGAGGGAGGGTGGAAAAAAAGAAGGAGAGAGGATGGAAAGAAGGCGGGAGGGTGGAAGAAAAGAAGAAGAGAGGAAGAAAAGAACTAGGGAGGGAGGAACGGAAGGGAGGGAGAGAGGAAAGGAGGGAGGGAGAAATGACGGAGGGAGGGAGGGAAGAAATGAAGGAGAAAGGGAAGGTGGAAGGAATAAGGGAGGGAGGGATGGAAGAAAGGAAGGAGAAAAGTGAGGGTGGACAAAATGAGGGAGGGAGGGATGGACAGAAGGAAGGAAGGAAGGAAGGAAGGAAGGAAGGAAGGAAGGAGAAAGGGAGGGAGGGNGGGAGGGATGGACAGAAGGAAGGAAGGAAGGAAGGAAGGAAGGAAGGAAGGAAGGAGAAAGGGAGGGAGGGTGGAAGAAATGAGGGAGGGAGGGATGGAAGGGAGGAGAAAGGGAGGGAGGGAGGATGGAAGAAATGAGGGAGGGAGGGAGGGAGGGAAGGAAAGAAGGAATAAATCCATCCACTGCAAGACTAGATATCGTATTCTGTTCGTATTATGCAGAAAATGAAATTGAAAGTAATGAAGAATGATTGTGATGATAACGAAGAGAAGGAAAAAACTGAAATTTTATTCTGCTCAATGATCAGCAAAATAAGATACAGTAGGCTATAATAAAGCATCCATGCAGCTATGAATACAGTATATGAATACAAAATTAATAGCATAAAATATATAACATCAATAAGATTAACTAAATAACTAAACCTAAGAAGAATGTGCTATCCTAATCATTACAAACTAGATTTATGCTAGGATGTAACAAAAAAATGTAAGATTATGATGTGAATGTTTTGCTCGAGTGAAATGACAGTTAGTATAACCTAAAATAAACTAAAATACAGAATTCTCCAACAACTGATGGGTACAAAAACCTAGGCTATTCTGCTCTTGCAAAACCATCATACAATTATCCCCTTAATCAGTAACATTTGGAAAGACTACATCAACCCTATCAAAAAAAAAACAAATACCAGAGTACAAAATATACCTGGATGCCCTGAATAATTTGATATTTATGGTGCCAAAGACTGTGCACAAATATCCTGAAAAAAGGAATGATGTGAAAAAAATATAATAGGCAATGGTTTCATTGTTCCATATGGGCAAAGTCAATCATTACAAGGATTTTCTCCTACCAAGGGAACTGTGGGGGAATAATGAATCATAGGGCCATAGCACTGAAGGGACCCTGAAGGTATTCCCTTGCCCAAGGCAGAGATTTTATGATATCCCAGAAAAATCGCCATCCAATATTTTTTCTTGAAAATCTTCAGCTATGGAGCACCCATAACTCCGAGAGGCAGGCTGTTCTATTGATTAATTGCTTTCACTTAAATTTCTCCTTCGTTTCAGGGAGGAACTCTCTTTATTGAGCTTCCACCCATTCTTCTTGTCCTGCCCTCGGGTGCTTTGGATAATAAGTCAATCTCTTCTTCTCTGTGACAGTCCTTCAAGTAGCAAAAGAAAGCCAGCATGTCACCCCTAATTGCTTCTTGTACCCTATGACTATCATTAAGTGTTGTACCTGATGATTCTTGACTCTTGACAAATGTAACTTTTCTTTTATGTACACTGAGAGCTTTTGCACCAAGACAAATTCCTTGTGTGTCCAATCACACTTGGCCAAGAAAGAATTCTGTTCTGTTCTGTTCTGTTCTATTCTATTCTATCTATTCTATTCTTCATTAGACTAGACATACAATACCTAGTCTCCTTAACTGTTCATGGTAGGACTTAGCCTCCAGTCCCCTTACCATCTTTGCTGCTCTCCTCTGTACTCTTTCAAGGCGTGGGAAGTCCCATGCCCCACCCCCAGAAGAATGAAATACTTTGAGGAATATTAAAAAGGCAACGTATTATATTTCCCCCAAAAGGAGAAATGGAGATACATGCTCTTCAATCAGTCCCAGTCTCCCTGCCCACAAGCAGAAACTGAGGAGGCCAGCTTTTAGAAATGCAGATTTGGTCATCCATTCAAGACAGGATATTTTGAAACAAAGGCAGAATGGTAGGATTAGAAGCAGCCCCTCACCCAAAATTTAACACACGGCAAAAGGCATTAGCCACAATAGGAATTGCCCAATACCCTTTCAGGATACAAGCCCCTTCACTGCACCACCTCCAGAGCAGTCCAAATTTCAATAAACAATAAGCCAGAGGTTGACCAGATTAATCCCGACAAGTACCTAGGATTTGCATTTCCTCTTTTGCCTATAGAGCCAGCTATGACCCCTATATAACCTCTTTATGACCCAATAGGAATCTGACAATAGCCAATAAAATATTAAATGATATATTCTTGCACAGGTACAGGAAGCTCAAATACAAAGCCCAAAGAAGGTATAAAAACCCACCCACTCTCAACTCCATTTTGTTAGCTGCCCAGAATCACGTGTGATTCTACTTCATCAGTAAGCCATCTTTCCAATCAGCCTCCATATTTCCAGTGTCTTTCTCCCAGTTTGGAACTGGACCTGGATATTTCTTCCAACAAAGGGTTTCAGCATATTTTTTATACCTCCCTGCCAAGGCAGCGCTGCAGGAATAATAAAAAAAATTATGCTAATGTCACAATACGTCTATATTTGCAAACTTCTACCTGTCTCAGGTATTTTTGCCTGGACTAATATGACAGATCCCAAGCTCCCTGGATGGGTTTGAGTTTTCTGGTTTTCTCTACCTTTTCTTCTGGAGATAGCCACAATGATTTAACTTTTATAGGATAAAGTTTTTTTCATTTGCTGATAAACCAAGTAAAAGAGAACAGGGGAACTAGACCACTAGGACAGAAAATTCTTTTTAAGCAATAATTCAGAATATTGCATCATGTCATCACATCAATTTTGAGTACAGAAACTTCCAGCTGGAAAACAATACAGGGTACACATTGTAGTATCTGGAAAATACTGTATTTCTCAAAAACTTTAGACTCCATTAAACCAAATGTGTTTATGGGTCCTATCTCTGCACTATGCAGAAACTGTACTCAAGATTTTAGTAATAAATAATTGAATTGCAACTGGACTATATAATGGACTTCTTGTGCTCTCTGAAGATGTTACCTAAGCCAAGTAATGAAATGTCTGCATGGAAAACACCAAACTCAAAGAGCCCCAAGGGCTCCACCCTTCAACCCTGAGCTCTGTCAGGCACAAAGGATCAGGGCTACACGTTAATTCCTGTCTCATTTCGAAGTGACTCTAGGTGGCTTAGAGCATAAGTTGTTAAGTTGCAGATCAGAAGATTCAATGTTGTGGCCTATATACAAGAATCTAGTCAACTGAAGTTCAGTACTAATTTCGCACCAGATAAGGAGTCTAGAGAGGAGTTGGACTTGGACCGTTTGTGGGACTCTAAGCCATGCTTAACTCCACCACCTCTAGCTCTGGCTGCTCTTCTCCTACAGCTACAACTATTCTCTTCTGTTGGAATATATAATGTTCCCATATATATATATGCTGTTCAGCTTCCTTCGGGTATTATCCCACGTCACTGTAGTGCTTTTAAAGTTGTAGCAACGTTTCAGCAGAATCTCATCTGCCATCATCAGGCTTCTGTATTGAGTTTGTAAAACTTTAAAAAACATGTGTGTGTGTGTGTGTGTGTGTGTATGTGTGTGTTTTATATATATTTATAAATATTTAAATATATAAAAATATTTATATATATTTTAAAGAAGATCTGAGCAGCCAAAGTTGATCTTTCTGCAAATTATGCAGAGTATTGTAAGTGTGCATTCTAACTTTCTGTAGGTTAAATATTATTCCCAAGTACTTCCATTGTTTGACCTGGTGTGGCTCATGCCCCTTTCAATTTAAGGATTTTAGAGCACTTTGCAAAACTTGTAAGTTTGTTCTAATTGATCTCAAGTATTTTTTCTCTGAACAGAATTCCACAAAGAATTGCAAGGTCCTTCTCAGATCAACCTGCATTAACAGCAATATCATTATATCACCCACTTTTAGAGTGTTGAAACATGCTTAGGTGCCAACTGTGATGATGATCTGTCAATTAAAGATAAAAGTTTTTCCTGTCCAGTCCTGTTCAACTTAAGGAGTGATGCTTATCTGTTTATTAACTGAGGGATCCAGCATTATCTGACAACACCTCCATGGTCATATGGCCAGAAGGACTTTATGCCAAAGTGTATGGAATGTGGTTACCTTCCCACTGAAAGTACTTATTTATCTACTCACATTTGCATGCTTTTGAAGTGCTAGGTAGGCAGGAGATGGAGCAAGTAACCAGAACTCAACCATTACATGGTGCTTGGGTCTCAAAACCTGGGCTGTCAGTTTTCAAGCTGACATGCTCAGTTTCTTGCTTTAACTGATGAGCCATCATGACCCCTACACTGTCAATTAAGGGGTTTATATAATCATTGAACAATGTAGTGTAACCCTGCCTAACTCCTTTATTTGCCAAGATTTCTGTAACATAATGGCCCTGAAGCACACTTTTAATTTCAAATTGTCATGGAGTATTTGCAGAACTAAAAGCAAATACCTATCAGTAAAAAATTCCTCCAGTTTTTGCACAAATCTATTTCTGGAAGTTGAGCAAAAGGGCAATATTTAGCCATCAGAACTGAGCTATGATTGAACAGCTATACTCCCCATGAGCAATTCTACTCTTCTCTGTAGTTGGTGGTCAACTACAGTAACCTGGGTTACTGTAGAAGAAGAGCAGGATGAACTGGAAAGTGAGGTTAAATGTGTCATCAGTATGGAGTCATTGTGTTGCCACAAAAGACCCAAACCCAGCCCTCCATTAATTCCATTGACCCTCACCGAGCATCAATTTAGCTTTGACTTAGCTTTGACCATTAGTTAACAATTCATGTACAAGGTAAAGGTTCCCCTTGCAAATACATGCTAGTCATTTCTGGCTCTAGGGGGCAGAAACATCTCCATGTTCATGTGGCCGGCATGACTAAACACCAAAGGCACACAGAATGCTGTTACCTTCCCACCAAAGGGGTCCCTATTTTTCTACTTGCATTTTTTACATGCTTTCGAACTGCTCGGTTGGCAGAAGCTGGGGCAAGTAATGGGAGCTCACTCTGTTACATGACGCTGGGGATTCGAACCACCGAACTGCCGACCTTTCTGATCAACAAGCTCAGCATCTTAGCCACTGAGCCACCACGTCCCTGTAATTCGTGTACAGCGGTAGCAAGAATAAATTCAGCAGGATTTGAAATAAAGAAATGTAACATGGTCCTTCTAAACTTATTCTAGCAACATGACAATGATAAAACTTCTCAGCATTTTATTCATTATGAATGTTTTACTGTTTTATCAAAGGGTCTAATTTCCATGGCCTTTCTTATCACAAATTTAAGGACTGAGTTAATTTTACATCTCTGATTATAGTAATTATGTAGATTTTTTTTCTTCTGTTTTTAGTTTTCTTTTTTTAACATGGTTGGTTTATTTAAACCAGTATAATGTATCTAAGCCCCCACCTTTAATTCTATAATCACTACCTTTAAAAAAAAATGTGCTTTTTAAAATTTTTTGAAATTCACAATGAATTTTAAAAAAATAATGGCTCAGAACAGTATTTTTTAAACCCAGAATCTCCAATATGATTTACAACAAATTGAGCCCAAAATTTCTGTTGCAAAGTGAGACAGTTGTTAAATGAACTTTGCTCCATTTTACAACCTCTCTTGCCACTGTTGTTAAGTGAATCACTGCATTGGTTAACTTAGTAACACAGTTATTAAGTGAATCTGGCTTTCTCATTGACTTTGCTTGTCAGAAGGTCACAAAAGATCCTTGGGCCACTGCAACTGTCATAAATACGAGTCAGTTGCCAAGCACCTGAATTTTGTTTATGTGCCCCTGGGGGAGCTGCAACAATAAGTGTGAAAAATGGTCATAAGTCACTTTTTTTCAGTGCTGTTGTGACTTTGGACAGCCACTAAATGAATGGGTGTAAGTTAACGACTACCTGTATTATTGATAGCAGTAGAGTGTCGACCTAGTTGTCTGGTGAGGCAGCCAATTAAAGATGAATAAATCAGGCATGTCTAAATGCTGTACATAAACTAGAAATGACGCATGGTTGTTTTCCCTTCCTTCCCAACCTCTCATGCCAAGGCATGAGTCCCAGTCACTAGAGGATTTCATGACATCAGCAAAACTTTGTCATGATCTCAGCCCAGTGAGTTGGGACTGGAAAGGCACGCAAATGGAAATAACACTTGTCACTGTGGGATTTGCACTCTCCCTTCTTGAATCAACTGGATCTTTCCCTAAGGAGGCCCAACAGAATAGAATAGAATAGAATAGAACAGAACAGAACAGGAATAGAATAGAATAGAATAGAATAGAATAGAATTCTTTATTGGCCAAGTGTGATTGGACACACAAGGAATTTGTCTTTGATGTATATGTTCTCAGAGTACATAAAGAAAAAATAAAATACATTCCTCAAGAATCATAAGATGGTGATAGCCATAGGTTAAGGTAAAGGTAAAGGTTCCCTCGCACATATGTGCTAGTTGTTCCCAGCTCTAGGGGGGCGGTGCTCATCTTTGTTACAAAACTGAAGGGCCAGTGCTGTCTGAAGAAGTGTTGTCGAATTATTTATTAAATTATTATATATCAGTTTGGCTGGGTTTTTTAATTTCTATTTCTGACCCCAAATCCTTCTTTCCACTGGTACTTTCCCATTTCATCCTGAAAGAAGTTCACCCAAGAGACTTCAGCATTTTTTCCATGATTTAAATATAGACATCTCAACAGATCTTCGTTCTGGTGACAAAATCTTTGTCCACCCCTAACTTCCAACCATGATAGGATTTTGGCTTAGACCAATTTCCTGACAGTGAATTGCTTGGGGCGTTGTTGTGTTTTTTTGCAGATGTGCCAAAGCTAAAATCATGTTTCAATTTTTCACAGAATGCATCTGGCAGAAAGTGCTGATTTATTATGGCTCTCAAAGATCAAACTCCGGCAACAGGAAGGCATGCCAAGAAATCTCCATGACGTTCCTTTCAAATTGCTTCACTGTCTTTCCTGGAAAGGTTTGTAACTGGTCCATGGTCCTCCAAAGCAGGGGTTGCCAATCTTTTGGACCTCAGGGAGCACCAAACTCATAATTTTAAATCCCATGGACCACTAATAGTAGACCTGTGACTACTGCAGTTCTGGAATATGGGACTGATTTTCCCACCAACATCAGCAAGCCATCCCGGGGCAGATTTCTCTCTCCCGCTGTTGGTCTTACCTTCCAGTTCCAGCTCACGTGGCTCTACTCAAGGTAAGGTTTGCGCTCGGCCGAAGGGTGGGGGCCAACGGGTGGGCAGGCCATGTGGATGGCGCAGCCTTGTATTCCCGCGCAGCCTGGATTAATTGCTTTGGGAGTGTGTGCTTTGGGGGGGACATTTCTCTGCGGACCACCAAAATTTTCTCGCAGACCACCAGTGGTCCCCAGCCCACCAGTTAGTAACCACCGTTCTAAAGTTCAAACTGGGAACCTCATGAGATCTTGATTTGAACAGGAACCAGTAGATCTTCCAAGAAAGGACTATATCAACTACTAATTGTTTGACATTTAATCCACATGGTGTAGTCCTTATACTTTTCATGCAGACTGCAGCATTTGTTCTGTCTTGAACCCAGTTCAATTGGGAGAAGCTAAATTCATATAATGATCACATAATTCCCACACAACTGCAGTTTGATTCGCCTGATAACCATGGCAAAAAAGTTGTAAAACTGGGAGTGGATCATTTAACAACTGCCTTGCTTAGCAACAGAAATAATGTTCCCCATTACGATTGTAAGTCAAAGACTACCTATATAAATCCAGCCAGTGTAGAAAAGCATCCAGATGAATTTCTAAACAGTTCAGAGAGAACTCCCCAAATTTTTGCTGCAACTTTTATTTCCTTCTGGCAAAGTTTCCTTGTTCAGATTCTGGCTTTATGACAAAAATATCAGCTTTCTTGTATCAATATTGGTTCCATTACAGTTACATTAGCTATTTTTTTTAATGAACTTTAAGTTTGTTTTTAATAGAAGTTGACTCTGGAATTTTGCCTGAGTGTTTCCAGGGGGGAAAAAAAGGCATGTCAGGCAATTATCTTTAAAAAATATATTAAATATTTGAAGTAAAAGGAGATGAAAACAACTTACTCGATATTGATTATTATTCTGAAATAATGCCTCTGCACAAAGGGCACTTATTCACAAATGTCCAGTTTGTTGAAATCACAGAGGCTTATCATTATATCTATTTTCATTCTGGATTGCATTCAACATTTTTATACAAATCTGTCATCTCCTGTGCTGAGCCTTGATTTACTCTATTCCAAAAATCACATTTTTGTACCCTAATGTCATTTCCAAGTTAAACATTTATACAACTATTTGTTGAGAGAATGTTTGAAGTTATAACAGCGCTGAAAAAGTGACTTTTGATTGGCCTTGCGCATACAACTTTCACCATGTTTACCTGATCAGAATTCAGATGCTTGGCAACCGGGCGTATATTTAAGATGGCTGCAGCATCCTGAAATCATGCGATCATTATTTGCAACCATCCCAGCAGAGAAAACCAGCTGGTCTTTTTTTAAAAAAAGAAGTAATTCATTAAATGTTTATTCAATTAAAAACATACATACATACATACATACATACATACATACATACATACACACACACACACATAAATACATATATACACACATTTTACAGCAACGTTTGAGCGATAGTTACTCTTATATTTTTCTATCCTTGACGTATTCTGCCTTGTTATAATAATTTGCTCGTCCTTTTAGTGTCTTTGATTCTATATGGATAAATTTACAATTAATTACATGTCTCCCTTGTTTTCAATAAATTGTCAAGTTATCAGATGTTACATTGTCTTTAAGCAATCATACCAGGCATCCCATATTTTGTAATAGTCACTGTCTTGATTATTTTTTAAAAGTTTGGTTATTCTGTCCATCTCAGCGCACTCATGTATTTTATTGATTACCATATTTTCTGAGGGGGTCATAGCTAATTTCCAATTTTGGGCAAAACTTATTCTGGGAAAGCCAGCTGGTCTTAATGGTACACATGGTTTACTTACCAACTGCAGTGACTCACTTAACAAGCAAGGCAAAAAAGGATGTAAAATGAGGTGTGACTCACTTTACAGCTGACTTCCTCAACCAACAGAAATTCTCAATTGTGACCCTGAGTTGAGGACTTCCTGTAACCTTTAATTTTATAAATCATAACAGAGTTACAGATTAACAGAGTTGGAAGGGACCTTGAAGGTCATTTAGTCCAATCTCCCCCACCCAAGCAGGACACCCAACACCATTTCTTACAAACCTCTTCATCCTTCCCCCTTGCCAAACTATCATTTGAATAATATGTTTGTCCCAGTTGCTGTTATATTCGTAAACTGGGTTAAGCGCAGGCCAGTTGCCAAGCACCCAAAATGTGGTCACATGACAGGGGCCGGGGACAAATATCAGAACTTTGAAACTGTTCTTTTAGGGGAGTCTGTTGTACGTTCCAATAGTTGCTAAGTCTCTTTTAGAGGAGTCTGTTGTAATTACCAATAGTTGTTAAGTCTCTTTTAGGGGAGTCTGTTGTCTGCTGGGACTCAATGGGAGGCAGAGAAGAGATGGGGATGGGACTAGTCAGAGGTGGTATTTCACAACTGAATTGTGAGCCAATTCAGCATGACTCACAATACCCCATTCACATGTTTGTGTCACAAACAGTGTTTTTGCTCTCATCGACCAAGAACTGGTCTCACGTAGTGCTATGTCCTTTAAACCTGATGTCCTCCAAGTAGAGAAGATATTTCTTAATTCTCATATCTATATAGAATAATAGAGTTGGAAGGGATCTTGGAGTAAGGGATCTTCTGGTCCAGGGGCCTCCAACCTTAGCAACTTTCAGACTTGTGGACTTCCTCAGCCAGCAAATTCTGGAAGTTGAAGTCCACAAGTCTTAAAGTTGCCAAGGTTGGAGACCCTTGTTCTAGTCCAACATCCTGCTCAAGGCGGACACCCTACATCATTCTGGACAAATAGCTGCCCAATCTCTTCTTAAAAACCTCCAGTGATAGAGCACCTACAATTTCTGGAGACAAGTGGTTCCACTGATTAATGGTTCTCCTCACTGTCAAGAAATTTCCCCTTAGTTCAATGTTGGTCCAGCATGATCCTTAGTTGTGAAATCATGGGTGTTGAAGTCCACTTTCCCACCCCACTCCCAGGTTGCCAGATTGGGGAAGGCTGGTTCTACAACACTAGGAACAGTCCTCCAAGGTTTGATAGAGAAATGTAGGTCTGGTTTTGACCTAAGTCCTTCCACATGCAAACCATCTCAAGGAGAAGAGCCTCTTCCACTGTGGCCTTCTCCATCAGCAGAGATGAGAACTTTTCCCACCCTTTTGGCCTTCTGAAAAGGTGTCAAAACCTTGGCTTGGGACCCAACTGAGGGTGCTTACTGCTGGAGGTGGTTGATAGGAAAATGAGATCTCATTCCTATGCAATGCTCATGGTCCATTAAATAGCTCTTAAGTCTTTTAAAAAAATATTTTTATTAATTTTCTTTTTTTTACATCATAAAACATCATGGTATCAACAACGTTCTTGGCATCTATACAGGATTTTGGTTTAAATATCATGAGACATTATATTGCATTTGTCTACTATTAAATAATAACTTTAGCTATCATTACTATTCTTATATCTTTATATAGTTTACAAAATTTTATTTTACTTTCTTAAAGGTTGATTCAATTAACATTTTTGTCTCACTTCTTGGTTCTGTTTGTTAGCCATTTATACCAATTGTTCCAAATTGTAAAGAATTCAGAGAGCTCTTAAGTCTTTATATTTATCTTGTTACTGTTTGTAAGATGCCTGGAGTCACCTTATTGAAGAGAAAGTCAGCATGTACATTTAATAGATAAGAGGGGTCCTTGGTACTCTTTGAGCTAGCTTGTTTTCTGGCAGACGCTTCCTTAACCAAACTAGGTAACATCATCAGGGCTAGTAAGGCTGCCGTTTGCTGTCATGCAGTTTGGCACAACAAACAGCACTCCTTACTAGCACTGCTGATGTTGCCTAGTTTGGATAAGGAAACGTCTGCAAGAAAACAAGGGAGCTCAGAGAGCATCAAGGACCCCATAGTTCTTCTCCTTCTCCTTCCCTTTATCGAGGAGAGAAGCAACCCGGAACTAAGCAGAAATTTCCTAACGGAGAGAATGATCAGCCAAGTGGAATGACTTGCCTTCAGAAGCTGTGGATGATCCAATACTGGAGGTTTTTAAGAAAAGATTGGACAGCCGTTTGTCTGAAGTTTATCTGAAGTGGTATCAGGTTTCCTGCCTGGGCAGGGGGTTGGACTAAAAGACCTCCAAGGTCCCTTCCACCTCTGTTATTCTGTTCAATGGAGTTTGCGGTCTTAAGAGTTGAGTTGTTTTGCCTTTAGAATATTAGATGCTTTCAAGAAGAGACTGGAGGGCCATTTATCTGAAAGGGTATAGGGTCTTCTTCAGCAGAGGGGAAGGGGGGAGGGGGTTGGACTAGTTGACCTTCAAGGTCCCTTTCAATTCTGTTACTCTGTGTTCTATCTGAATGACTCTGACCTGTACATCAGAGGAAGAAAAGTGTGTGTGTGTGTGCCACAAAACATCCTCTTTGCAAAGAAATTAGGCCTTGTCAGCTGGTTGCCCAGGTAACCAGCCTCCAGTCAATCACCTGACAAAGGTACCACAAAACATTTAAATGCATGTGTCCATCGTTGCACGCGCGCGCGCGCACACACACACACACACACCAAGCCATGACGGAGAGCTGAGGTCTCCAAGGAAGAAAGGAAAAAATAAAAATAAACTAACGCGATTCTGCAAAACAGAGTCCCAGCATAGGGGATCCTGAAATCCCCAAAGCTCTCCCACCTCAATCAGCTGAATGACGGCACTCTGCTCTTGGCAGAGAAGCTGGCTTTTTTATTTCTCCCCTCCCCTTTTCCTTTTAATATTCAGGGCAGTTTTTGATTTAACCAAAGCCTATATTCCCCCCTCCCCACCTATCCTTTGCAAATCGGATTAAAAGGAATGCAGATTTCTCTTTTTACGCTTCTGATTCAGCCACCATCTTTCCCTGGTCCGTCCCTTGCAACTCCCTTCTGATGGGAAAAGCTCTTCACAAAGCCAGAAAGGATTTCCTTCCTTCCTTCCTTCCTTCCTTCCTTCCTTCCTTCCTTCCTTCCTTCCTTCCTTCCTTCCTTCCTTCCATCCATCCATCCATCCATCCTTCCTTCCTTTAAAAAAAGGAAATCTGTTCACCTACCTATTCTGCTCCCCCTCCTCTGGGGGTAAAAAAAACCTGTGCTATTCTGCTGGTAGTTTTAGCCTTGCTTCGCCATAAATGGAAGGGATGCTGCTCCTCCGTCTATTTTTCCCTATCGTCAGCAAAGAGCAAAGCCAGCGGGCTGGAGAAGTAGGGGTTTTTTTGGGGGGGTGGGGTGGGTAAGACTAAGAACTGCTGCCACTGCTGCTCCTTCAGGATGTCTGGAGGATGGGTGAGAAACCCAACTGCAGATGTGCTTCCTAACCGCCCTTTGCTGGAGAGGCTGGGGGTGGGTTAGGGTGCAAGAAAAAAGAAATATCAACAAAGCTTTGCTTCTAAACCCTGCCGGGTTCACGCTAACGTTCAATTCCCGGGGAATTCGAGCAAATCACGGCTGATGCTGGTTGGAATGAAGAAGAAACTTCCCAACAGGGAGGAGAATTAAGCAGTGGAACTGCTTCCCTTCAGACATCGTGGGTGCTTCATCACTGGAGGTTTTTAAAGGAGAGACAGGAGAGCCACTTGTCTGGAATGGCATAGGGCAGTGATGGCGAAACTTTTTGGCACCGAGTGCCCAAATAGGAAAGTCTGTGCATGTACAAATGCCGGAAACCGGGAGACCAGTGCCTGGTGCACATGCGCAGGCCAGCCAACTGGTCTTCCTGTTTTTTCTGCCTGTTTTTCAGGCCGTTTTTGGTCCGAAGAACAGCCTGAAAACAGCCCGAAAAATGGTCTGTTTTTTGGGCTGTTTTCAGTTCTTTTTCGGGCTGTTTTGAGGTCGTTTTCCAGTGCTCCGGTGCCCATGAAGACCAGCTGGCCATCGTGCATGTGCCCACAAAGAGCGCTCTGTGTGCCACCTCTGGCACGTGTGCCATAGGTTCGCCACCACAGGTATAGGGTCTGCTGCTTGAGCAGGGGATTGGGCTAGAAGACCTTCGGCTTTACTCTGAATGTACTTGTGCTAGCAAGTAATTTTTGAATTTTGCAATTCAAAATAAGGAATTTGTCTTTGGTGCATAAGTTCTCAGTGTACATAAAGAAAAAAATAAAATACATTCATCAAGAATCATAACATACAACAGTGATAGTCACAGGTTAATATAAGCAATCCAATCATACACAGGTTACTAATCAAAACATACTTGTAAAGATACAAGTAACATGGTTATAGTCATAAGTGGCAAGAGATAAGTACTTGGAAGGATGAGAAGAATAATAGTAATACAGTCTTAGTAAATAATTTGACAGTGTTGTTGGAATTAGTTGTTTAGCAGAGTGATGGCATTCAGGAAAAAACTGTCTTTGTGTCTAGTTGTTCTGGTATGCAGGGCTCTATAGCATCGTTTTGAGGGTAGGAGTTGAAACAGTTTATGTCCTGGATGTGAGGGGTCTGTAGACATTTTCACAGCCCTCTTTTTGACTCCTGCAGTGTACAGGTCCTCCGTGGAAGGCAGGTTGGTAGCAATAATTGTTCAAAAATTCCACAATCTTGTTATTGTGGGGAAAATAGGAGGAGGGAGGAGAATTATGCATATTCAGTCTTGCCTTGTTTGTAAAAATATACAACTGCAGGAAGCACAGACAGAGGGAGGGGGCAAAGAAAGGAAGAGAGGAAAAGAATAGACTTGCCAAAAAAAATCACTTAGAGCAATACCCTGCAGAGTTTAAGCCGTTGTAAGCTGTACTACTACTATCTGCCTACGAAATCAGCCCCATTTATGTCTAATTACCCAAGTTAGGTTAAATCAGCCTGGCGCTGTGTGTTCCAGTTGACTTGACCATGTAATAATTTCTGAGGCTGACATTTATGGGGTAACAATAAAAATGGATGGATAGCGGTTCACCCCTGGCATTCCTTCCCATTAAGTCTTGGTGGATTCCTCAAGAGATCAAGGGATCTTGTTGCTGGGAGAAAGCTTCAGAAACTGGGATTCTGCCCTTAGTTGGAAATGTTAAAACACTCAATCAACAATTTTAAGGGCTTATGCTCATGCCAAACTGTTTCATATCTTTTAGTTATAAATTACAAAATAATGGAATAACAGAATAACAGAGTTGGAAGGGACCTTGGAAGGGACCTTCTAGTTCAACCCCTGCTCAGGAAGGAAACCCTACACCACTTTAGGCAAATGGTTATCCAATCTCTTCTTAAAAACTTCCAGTGTTGGAGTATTCATGGCTTCTGGAGGCAAATTGTTCCAATGATTGTTCTATCAGGAAATTTCTCCTTAGTTCTAGGTTGCTTCTCTCCTTGATGAGTTTCCATTCCTTCCTTCTTGTCCTGCCTTCAGGTGCTTTGGAGAATAGCTTGACTCCCTCTTCTTTGGGGAAGCCTCTGAGATACTGGAACACTGCTCTCATGTCACCCCTAGTACTTCTTTTCATTAAATTAGACATACCCAATTCCAGCAACTATTGTTTATATGTTTTAGCCTCCAGTCCCCTAATCATCTTTGTTGCTCTTCCCTGCATTCAGGATGCCAGTATGAAATCATATTATCTAGACATAAGCAAATATTAGTGTGCCATGAACTTCTAATTCATTTTAATGCAATATCAGGAAAAACACATACATCAACATTACTTTTCATAATTTTCTCCAACCTTGAGGAGATTCATGTCTCGCTCAGTGCCAGCTGCTGGAAAAGCAAGTAATTTTCAATGTTCTGATTCCAGTGGATTGTTTGGGGGAGAAATGAGCATTGCTCATTTAATATTATTTTCTTATGCCAACATGACAATTGGCCTCATTTATTTTAGGATAATTCATTTCTAGAATGTGTAGATCATTATCCAGAAAACAGCTTCCCCAGTGCAATTTAAGTATAGGAGGACGGTCTTCTTGCCGGTTTGATTCTTACATAAGCCTTGGCATGTAGCTTTCTTGGAACCAGACAACATATGCAAATCTCTAAAATTACAATTAAAAATAATGCCTAGAACCGAAACCCAATCAAGGTCATTAGTTTCAAAACAAAACATCAAGACATTAAAGGCTTGGCACATTGGACAGATAAGAAAATCACCCATCAACAGGAAACACCTACAGCTGGGGGCCATCACTGAAAAGATTATAAAACATAAAATCATAGGATTGGAAGGGACCTTTGAAGTTTTCTAGTCCAATCTCCTGCTCAAGACAGGTCACCTTTCCCACTCAATTTTTGAAAACCTCCAGTGATGGCACATCTGTAACTCTGAGAGGCAAGCTATTCCACTGATTAATTATTCTCACTATTAGCAAATTTCTCCTTTAATCCTAGGTTGGCTTCCTCCTTGGTTAGTTTCCATCCATTACTTCATATCTTGCCCTCTGGTGTCCCAGAGCAGGGGTCTCCAATCTTGGCAACTTTCAGCCTGGAGGACTTCCTCCAGGCTAAAAGTTGCCAAGGTTGGAGACCCGTGCCCTGGAGAATAAGTCAGTCCCCTCTTCTCTATGACAGCCCACCAAGTACTGGAATTTGTCACCCCAAATCGTTCTTCACCATAAGTTTGATGCATCTAAACCGTTCAGCACAACAATTTAGCCTCCAGATCAATGGTGGGATTCAAATGCTTTTACTACCAGTTTTGTGGCCATGGCTTGATGGGCATTGCGTGGCAGGGGAAGGACACTGTAAAATCTCCCTTCCCTCCCCATTCCAGGGGGAAGGATATACTGCAAAATCTTCATTCCTTCCCCACCCCACTAACCTGTTTTCCAGCTCCGTTCTCCTGTGCAAGGCAACCAAAGACGAACCAGCAGATCAGCTGGGACTCAATGGGAGGCAGAGAATAGATGGGGACGGGGCCAGTCAGAGACAGTATTTGCCGATTCTCCAAACTACTCAAAATTTCCGCTACTGGTTCTCCAGAACTGGCCAGAACCTTCACCTCTGCTCCAATCTTTAATCGGTTTTGTGGCTCTTCTCTGCATACTTTCTAGGACAAGGATCTCCAAACTTGGCAACTTTAAGACTTGTGGACTTCAACTCCCAGAATTCTCCAACCAGCTGTTGGAGAATTCTGGGAATTGAAGTCCATAAGTCTTAAAGTTGCCAAGTTTGGAGACCTCTGTTCTTGGATCTTAGCATCCTTTTCGTATCATGGTGACCAGAACTGAACGAAATATTCTATTTTCTCTCAACTTAGAAATAGTTCTTTCTTGCAGGGATAGCAATATTTTGGGTCTATTCAAGAAAGATCGCATCCCAAGAAAGAGATTGCTAGCAGTGCATGTATGATTTCTGCATGTAGAAAGTGAACAGAAATAGGACAAAGCAGAGCAGCTATGCCTATGATGAATAAATCCCCAGAGAAAGAATTAATTGCCTTTCTTAATTCCAACTGCATCCATGGACCAATTTTGCAACGCGCAATTCTCCTCCCAACTTTCAAGAGAGGTTTCCAACTCTCCACCATTTCTAAGTAACTTGGTTTTTAAAGGGAGTAATGAGGCTCTTCGAATTAAAGGGCTCATTCCTATGTAGCTGCTATCTTAAGCACCCTCTCTGGAAATGCTCAACTACTGTACTGAATAAGGATTTATGATGCTGTTATAAAGCCCCGCCCCCCAAAACACTGCCAGATTCCCTCCCAGATAAACAGTTTAACATGAAGCAGACACTCAAATGGAGGAGTCAGGAAAAAAATGAAAGAATCACAAGAAAGAAATCCTTGAAAACAAGGCAACAGCAGCCTTATAGAACATACTGGCTAAAAGTAAAAAAAAAAAAAAGACTGTGCATACATGTACATATAACATAAAGGACATTCAGAGCATAAGGTAAGATAAAGGTTCCCCTCGCACATGCAATCAACCAAGGAACAGAACTTGCCCTCGCGAAGTTGTGGAGTGCCATCAGTTGAGACTTTCAAAAGAAGAGATTGGACTGCCATTTGTCAGAAATGGTGTTAGATCTCCTGCTTGCGTGGGGGTTGGACTAGATGACCTACAAGGTCCCTTCCAACTCTGATTATCTGTATCTGTATATGTGGTACTCGTTTCCAGCTCGAGGGACAGTGCTCATCTCCGTTACAAAGCCGAAGAGCCAGCGCTGTCTGAAGATGTCTCCGGGTCATTGTCATACTGAAGGCGCACGAATGGGTTCCCTTCCCACCAAAGGGGTCCCCTCTTTCTACCTGAATTTTTACATGCTTTTGAACTGCAGAAGCTGGGCAGGTAATGGAGCTCACTCTGATGACACGGCGCTCGGGATTCGAACCACTGAACTGCCGGCCTTTCTGATTGACAAGCTCAGCGTCTTAGCCACTGAGCCACTTCGTCCCTTTTGTAGTTTATTGAAATGTTTTGCCTAACATGCCTTAAGGAATACCATGTGAGAGACTTCTTAGTTTATTCTGGGTCAAATCAAAAGTGGTTGCCACTGCTAATTGTCAGGTTTACTGGATGCAAAGCTTGTGTTTAAGTGAGACTTTTACTTGAGCAGGTTGTTTATTCAAATGGAGAAAACTGATCCATCTCACTTAAGGATTCGAACTGCTGACCTTTCTAATCGACAAATCCAGCTTCTTAGCCACTGAGGTGCCATTCACAGAAATGGCTCAGTTCGCAAGAGCAAGAGCACTTCAGACTTATATACTCCTCCACAGTGCTTTCAAGCACTCTCTGAGTGGTCAGCCTCTTGCCCCCGACAATCTGGGTCCTCATTTTACCAACCTCCGAAGCTTGGAAGGCTGAGTCAATCTTGAGTCGGTCAGGATCAAATTGCTGGCAGTGGGCAGAGTTTGCCTGCAATACTGCATTCTAACCACTGCACCCCGAGTGGTTAGAATGCATCCTCATTTCTATTTTCCCCAAAACATCTCCCTCCTCCTCCTCCTCCTCCTTCCTCTTCCATATCATTCATCAGACATTGGCAATGTCTGATGGCGATCCTATTTTTATCAACAGCCACATGAAAATATCTCCTCCTCTTCCTCTTCCTCCTCTTCCTCTTCCTCCTCTTCCTCTTCTTCTCCTCCTCCTCTTCTTCTTCTGCCATATCATGCATCAGATATTGGCCATCATGCTGGCGATTCTATTTTTATCAACAATGTACACAAATGTCTCCCTCCTCCTCCTCGTACCATATCGTTCATCGGACATTGGCAATCATGTTGGGAATTCTATTTTTATCAACAGCCACACGAAAACGTCTCACAAAGAATAAAAACAATCCACTCATTTCTCGGTTCTTTATAAACAGAGGAGAGCATGGATTTTCACCAGGTCTTCTCCTCCCCCTCCCCCTTTCCAAATGGTAAGCCTTCAATTTACAACCAATTGTTCAGTGAGCATTCAAAGCCAACAACGGCCCTGAAAGAAGTCACGTATGACCCTTTTTCACACTTGCGACCATTGCTCACAGGATCAAAATCTAGATCCTTGGCAACTGGCATGTATTTATGACAGCTGCAGTGGCCTGGCGTCACAGGATTGCATTTTGAGACCTTCCAACAAAGTCAGTGAGGAAACCACATTCACTCAACAACTAGGTGATATTACCTTAACCTCATTACCTGTACTGATTCACTTAACAACTGTGGCAAGGAAAGTCATAAAATGGTGGCAAAGCTCCCTGAATTTGTAATTAATTGTGAAAATGAACAACTGTTTGTTACTGTTAAAATCAACAGCTTGTTAATTTTGGGTAAAATTGTGGCCGTAATCGAGAACTATCCATACTAGGGAGGTATATTTGAAAAATACATGCATGCACCCATATAATACAAGTTATCTGCAATGAAAGCCATTTGCTCAGCAACTGTTATAATAAATTGGGGGTAGGAGTGGAGAAAGCCTTTTGATCAGTTTGATCACACTTATGACTGTTGCCGCATCCCTACCCGGACAAAATTGGCAACTGGCATGTGTTTAGGATGACTTCCGTATCCTGGGATGTGATCATCGCTTACAGCTTGATCAGCTGACTTCCAACAAATGGGGAGAAGCCAGAATCGCTGAACGACCATGTGATTCCATTACAACAACCATGACAATAAAGATCATAAAATTGGATGCGATTTGCTTAACAATGGTCTGGCTTAGCAATGGAAAGTCTAGTCTTGATTGTGGTCGTAACTCAAGGTCTACCTGTAATTCCTTTTGGAAGGTCTCTCCTACCACCAAAGGTAGAAGAATCATGCTGAGGAATGTCTATCCATTTTTTACATTTCCACGAGCAACGCAAAACGTCATTTCAGATATATTTTGAAACTAGCTCGATACCCGTGCTTCGCTACGAAACCATGTGGTCGGGCTTAGATTTGGGGAGGAAAGTAAGAAAAAAAAATCTGCCTCAGTCTGCCTATCAGCATCCATTGGTATTCATCTGGCTAGCGTCCTGTCAGTGGATGAGAAAGTTGAGGGGTGTTTGGAAACTGTAACAGTATTTGTTGCGTGAGCAAGAATGAGACAGCAAGGAGCCTGGGCGTGGCTGAGCTCAACTGTTCTGTAATAAAGCTGCTTGCTGCTCTGAAACTGAAACTGAAACTCCTCTCCTCTGCTTGTGTTTTGCATTTGGAACATATTTCTTTTCAGGTGGGAGGGGGAGTAGAACTTCCTAGCATCAGAGTGTGTTAATAATAAAAATATATGAAATACTAATGCTCTGAGGGTCATTTAAAAAAAAACCTTTCTTAAAGAAGCCAAGAGGAACATACGTGCCAAATTTCAAGTTGGTAGGCTTTACAGTTCTGGAGATTTTGTGATGATGCATGAGTGGTATTTTGCTTTTATATATATAGATTCCACATTAAGCAAGATCTGAATCAGTCCACCCTGGTTCGAGATAGTTATTATAGTCAGCAAAGTATGGTTCACCTCCAAAGAATTCTAGCCTTCATTTAGACTCAGAGCTAATCAAAATCGTNATTATTATTATTATTATT
This sequence comes from Laticauda laticaudata, assembly GCA_004320025.1. Taxonomy (NCBI): domain Eukaryota; kingdom Metazoa; phylum Chordata; class Lepidosauria; order Squamata; family Elapidae; genus Laticauda; species Laticauda laticaudata. The sequence continues at coordinate 17,581 of BHFT01020278.1, read as the reverse complement.
ATTATTATTATTATTATTATTACTATCATCATCATCATCATCATCATTTTGCAGGAAACACATCATTTTTGTCAGGCTGACTTGGGTTTTTGTGCAAAGTGCCAGTGGGAACACACCCCAAAAAGGAGGCATAAGGAATTGAATTCAATCTCACTGAACTCCATTTCAATGTACAGTTAAGGTTGAAACTAGATTTCATTCCCTTTAAACTGAATTGAAAAGAGATTAAATAACAGTTAAAGGGGTTACTTCCCACATGTTGAATGCTTTCCAACGTGCTGGCAAATTTGCAGTTTTCCTAGGATTTGACAATCTCCTACCCAGCATGTCAGCCTGCGTGATGCATTTCTTTGAGTGAAATTGAAAAACTAGTATATTTATTTACGGGGTAACTACTCTGAAGTGCACATATTGTTTCTTTTTTCCAATGACTGTAGCAGAAACACAGATAAACAACTTACCTTCCACTGCAAGGAATGGAACCACTGGTCTCTCAGGTAACTGTTTGCAGCCTGCAATTTTAATGAGAGGAAAAAAATAAACACAAGCATTTGGTTTTGCTAACCCATCATTATTAAAGAAAAACACCAATCGATAGCTCGCATGGATTTGCAGCCTTGAAAAGTCCTTGTCATTTCATTTGTTTGACCCCATTAACTGATTTCTGGGCTGCACTCCAGAAGCTTCCACAGACCCCACCCTGCCCCTCCCATAAAGGAAGGGCCACTAAAAAGGATATAAACGTAAGACATTTTTATTTATTTGTATCTTGTCCTTTTTATTATTTTTACAAATAACTCAAATAGGCAAACCTAACCAACACACCTTCCTCCTCCTATTTTTCACACAACAACAACCCTGTGAGGTAGATTGGGTTGAGAGAGATTTATTGGTCCAAAGCCACCCACCTGGCTTCCATGTCTAAGGCGGGACTAGAACCCACCCCCTCCTGGTGATTGGCCCAAAGTCACTCACCTGGCTTCCATGGCTAAGGTCGTGTTAGAACTCAAGATCTCTCATTTCTACCCCGATGCCCTAACCACAAGACCAAGCTGGCTCCTATATTGTGGATTGTGGCCCCTTCTTACTATATTTCACCAGCTATTGCTGACATTTAGCTTACTTTGGAGCTGGATTTCAACTCCAGCAGGCTGGGTGGGAAATTTTGAAAACTGAAGTTCACCCAGCTTAAAGTTGCCAAAGTTGAAAAATACGACTTTAGAGAACCATGAAGAACAGTTTTACGACAGAGAATAAATACAACCAAAGAGCAACAGCCTTCTGTGGTTAAAAATGCCTTTTCCAGGGCCATTTTTAAATAATCTCAGGTTCAAACATTCATAAAAAATATATGTTTTTTGCCTTGGGGGAAGGATTGGATGTTTTAATGCCTTCTGATCATGATGCAAAGAAATATATATATATATATATATATATATATATATATATATATATATATATATATATATAGTATATATATAGTATCATATATATATATATATATTTGGGGGGGGGGGTTTGAGCCTTTTTGTCATCTTAAATCATCCAGCATTTCACCTGCATGAGATTGTAATTTAGTCGCAGAATTGGGGAAGCCTTAATTTGAATGAAAGAAAACACTGAAAAGAACGGTTGGTGGTGGTGTGTGTGTGTGTGTGTATATATATAATATATATATAGATAGATATAGATATAGATATAGATAAGAGAGTAGAAGAGAGATAGATAGAGAGAAGAGAGAGAGAGAGAGAGAGAGAGTAGAAACATGTATCTGCAAGTAAGTTCTTGACTTACGACCATAATTCGAAATTTATTGTCACGACCAGCACCCAAATTTTAATGGTTGCAGCCGAGACACAGTCTTTAAGTGAGGGTTTTGCCTCATTTTTATTTCCTTTTGTCACTTTGGAAATCCATATTGAAATTCAGATGCTGCCCACGCTGCCAAATTGAGCCGGTGTCAAGAAAAAGATACTCTTTGGTCTTTTTAGCTGCCAGAAAAAGGGAGTGGGGGGAAAAAACTAAGGGCATTCTTGAAATGCCTAGATTAATCACCCGTACAGCCCAAAGTTTGTCGAAGCAACTTTGAAAGAAGGTTATTGGAGAACACTAATGGAATGACTCTTGGCTATGATGTATCCCAATTGGAGAATATACATTCAGGGTGGTGGGGGGAAGACCAGGTCAAGGGGAAATGTATGATATAAATTTGGTATTGGCTGCACCCAGCCACGTGCTTAAAATAGCAAGCTCTAATAAATCAATTTTCTTTTCTCTGAGATGTGGTAGAGACTTAGTATTTCTGCGCAATTGAGGGTAGGATTTGTTGGAGCCTGAGCAGCTGGAATGTGGGAGGAAGGGAATTTGGATGAGTAATCGATTTCTAGACATAATAACATTCTTTTTCTGAACAAGGTTAGACCGTGAGAGGAAGTCTCACTTGGGACTGATGTGATGTGGGCATGTGAATGTGGGATGATGGGTGCAAGGGTGGGATTTGTAGTTTTTAACTTATTCTAGGAAAACCCCGGAACTTCGGGAATTCCCCCAAGTTGGGCCAGTTACTATCCACAATAAAAAAGGAAACCTTTGAGAAGATGTCTGTCTCTGGAGTTATTGGGCAGAATGGAGGGTTGCTGGAACGCTGACCTTATCCTGAATATTAAGTTCAGGGAACACTGACATTATCCTGAATTTAAAGTTCAAAAAACCTTACTATTGTCAAAAGCTGAACACCTTTCTTGCCGGATATTGCTGTCATAAATATGAGTCAGAATCAATTTTGATCACATGACTGTGGGGATGGTTGCAATAGTTTTTAAGTGTGGAAAAACGGTTCATAATCTATCAGTTTTCCCAGTGCCGTTCTGTACTTCAAAACAGTACTTCATGATGTGTTGTAACTTAAGAACTACCTATATATGAACTTGCGGATAAAGCAAGAATTTTCGGTGACAAAATTGGATGGGGTTGCTTATTTGCCAATGAGCTTATAATATAGCTTTTTGGAAGAAAAAATGATAAACCCCATCTGTGGATAAGAATCTTTTTTCTTAACTTAAACACCACGAAAAATGTGCCGCAACCTGGAATAAGCCAACCCTTGAAATTTTATTCTATTTTAAAGTTTCACAATGGGCTTATCCAGGGGTGGCACATTTTTCATGTAACTGGTTAAAAATTCAAGGGTTGCTTCTAACGCCAATGGGCCTTTTATCTTGGGGGGAAACCATTTTTACAGTAAAAATGAAAAAGAGCATTATTAGTTGCATTTCACAAAATTTTGAAAAATTCATGACAATTGTACAATATAGGTACACAGAGTCAGAAATGGCTTAATTAGGGCTCTTAAAAAATCCTTGCTCAGTGCAACCAATCTCAGTCAAACACAAGTGGGTTGAGCTTATCAGAAAAAAAAAAATCATTATATATGTTGTGGCATGCAAAAGCCTGTTTTTATGATTGGAAAATTTTTCCTCTGTATTCATTTGAATTCTGCCTTCTTGTAACTTTCAGCCATTAATTAAACTTTATCCCTAGTTTTCCTTGAAATGTTTTTGCTAAGAATATAAGATAAATACCAAAAGATAATGCTTAACGCATACACAAACAAGGATGAATCCACATTCTTATCTAGCACGCCGATTGGCTTAGGACTTATCAAGTTTGTTTTTTTCGCTTTTTGAGTAACACCTAATTGCCAGGAATAGCCTTACAAAATGCAGGGAAAAACACTATAAACTGGCAGAGCCAATATAGATATGGTCAAAATTAAGAACTTGGTCCAAACTTTTGCACTTTTCCAGAGATGAAATAACTAACTTGCTTTGAGAGTTTTTTTTCTGCTGATCACCCCTTAAGCAAATGTAAGTGTGAATACAACCATATAATTTAATTCTCCTCGCTGCCTCAATTATCTTCACGCATTAATCACTGTTTTCCAGGGACCAAATGCTTTGTTATTATCATGTGTACAATCTGCCCAAAGACTTGTCAGCTTTGTATCGTCGTCTCTCTAACCTCGAATGCCCTCTGATATATTCCAACTCATTACCAATTTGGCCAACTTTCTGGAGCAACTCTCGTAATCTGGAACATATCCTGACTCGGTTATCCTGTTGTATGCAAGGAAAAAATGGACCTCTATTTATTACGGGAAACATATGGGAGAAGAATTCCCACCAAAAAAGTAGGGGAAGAGGACATTTGGTTTCATAGGTTGGTGGTTTTCTGACACTCATTTACAAGGCAGACATCCACGGTCTTGCCAATTTGAGGGGCTAGCGCACAAAGAAAGGGGAGTCAAGCTATTGCTCCATAAGGCCTGAAGGCAGAAGAAGCAGCACGCATGTGAATTGGAGACAAGAGATCAGATGAATCGCTACTTGAACTAAGGGCGAATTTCCTGACAAATGAGAACATATTAATCAGTTGGAAGACAGCTCGCCTCCTGAGAGTTGTCCTGGAGTTCCTATTCTACTGAGTTTTTAAATTTAATATTGGACAGGCCATTTGTCTGAAAGAATAGGGTGCTTGGACTAGAACAGATGGTTTCGCCAAACACGAGTGGGCCGGGACCCTGGTGGTCCGCGAGAAAATAATTTTTGGTGGCCACAGAGAAATGTCACCCCAAAGCAATTAATCCAGGCTGCGCGGGAACACAAGGGCATGCATCACCCACATGGCCCGTGGGAAACACAAGCGGCGTTCTGTCTTTGCATTGTGGGAAGCAACATAGGTAAAATGAGGGGAGGAGTGGAACTTGCCCCCAACTCGCTCCCACTCGCCCGTCATATACGGGCCACGGGGCTGCTTCTTTCAAAAAAAAACAACTACGCACCCACCTGCCTTCCATGGAGTGACCTGTACACTGCAGGAGTCAAAAAAGAGGGCTGTGAAAATATTACAGACCCCTCAACATCGCTGGAAAAAAATTGTTTTCAACTCCTTCCTCAAAAACGACGCTATAGGAGCCTTGGACACGCAGAGCAACTAGGACACAAAGGGATTTTTTTCCACCAAAAGCCATCACTCTGAGTAACAAATAATTGCCCGTCACACTTTCCAACTATTTAAACAAAGTCCTGCACTACTATTACTATTAATCTTCTCACTCAGTCCTTATCACCCATCCCCTCCACTTGTTGACTGTATGACTGTAACTTTGTCGCTTGCAATCCTTAGGATTTGTATTGACCTGTTTCCTAGTATGATTTGACATTGTTGATTGTACACTATGATCACTCATTAGTTATTGTACATTAATGATTCTGATTCTTAAGCAAATGTAATCCTTTTCCTTATGTAATACTGAGAGTATTTACACCAAGACAAATTCCTTGTGCGTACAATCACACTGGCCAATAAAAGTATCTAATGCCTATCTATCCTATCACTATCTATCCCTTCCTATCCCTAATCTATCCTTCCTATGCCTATCTATTCTTTCTGCTTCTTTCTTTTTCTGGTTTTTGGCTGCATGCAAGGAAAGCAGCAAAAGGTCGTTTCTTTTCTCCTCCTCGAACTCTGCCAGAAATGAGATCTTTGGGACCCTGCAAGCTGCTGCCTCCAAGAGGCTGCGCCAACTAAGACTCCATTTCTTGCAAAACTCATTTCTGACAGTTTGGGGAGAGAAAGAGAAAGAAAGACTTCTGCTGCTTCTGCTGCTTTCCTTGCATGAAGCCAAAAGTCTCTCTCTCTCTCTCTCTCTCCTCCTAAGAAAGGAGTGGGAGATGGTATCTTGCAATCCCAAATAAAGAATAATCGATAGGTAGGAAAAAGGGGTGGGGAATTTTCCCAAGGTCTCTGGTCTGCGGGATTTAAAATTATGAGTTTGGTAGTCCCTGAGGTCCAAAAGTTTGGTGGTCCCTGGTCGAGAAGACCTCCAAGGTCCTTTCCAACTCTGTTACTCTGTTAATTCATATTTGACTTTCTCACCACCCTGCTATCTCAGATACTTTCCTACCGTACACTTCTACTTCTCTGTGTAAAGTGTATACCATAAATGGATTAGAATGACATACTGTGTCATAGCGTGGTTTAAGCTTCATCTACTCAATAAAACAAAATCAGGTTGCTTTTGTACATCATGCTAAGCTGTAAAACTGGTGAAGGCTTTGTTCTGGAGGACAGCAAATACATAATCTATGGTTTTCAAAAATATAATGGTTGAGTTGGCAGAAGGAAAGGAACACCTGGAGGGAGAGCATAGGGTGAAAACATCTACTGAACTTTGCAGTTGGCATCCTTGAGCCATCGATGACATTTATGAGCATGGGACTAAGAGATGGGACTTATTTATTAGATAGGACTATAGGTAGTCCTTGACTTACAACCGTTCATTTAGTGACCATTTGAAGTTACAATGGCACTGAAAAGAGAGAGACTCAGAGGAGGAGAGAGAATGACAGAGAGAGACAGAGAGACAGAGACAGAGATAGGCAGACAGACAGAGAAAGAGACAGATGGAACACACCCATCAACTCACTTTCATGAAATTTATACCATTATGCTATTTTTTATTTATTTAAACATGTCTACAAACTGGGTGGCATTCAAGAGTAAAGGCAGAAGACAAAAATAAAAAAGAAATCACCAATAAAATTAAATTGGCAATCCTCATAAGGAAGTCCATGGATAAAAAAGAATCACACCAAAGGAAAAGAGCAATAAAAACCAATCAACTCTTGCAGAGCTTGCTTAACCTCCTGGGCCAAATGCCTGAAGAAACACCCTGACCTTTAGTGTTTTGTGAAAGGCTAACAAAGTTGCAGCCATCTGGTTCTCTGAAGAGATGCCCTTCCACAAGGGAGGAGCTGTGGCAGAGAAGGCTCCATCTGGGTACAACAAGATGACTCTGACTCAACCACATGCCACCTCCCAGGAGGACATAATCAATGAAAGACATGGATATACAACGCAAAAGGCTGATCTCATAACTCCAAGAACCTTGCCTGCTCCATCAGGGCCAACAAGTTCAGACTCTTCTGAAGGAACTGGCCAAGACTCATGCCTCAGGTAAGTCCACAAGAGCCATGCAGCTAGAAGCCATAATAGATGCCCAGAAGAATCTTCACAACAGGACCTCCAACTGGTTCTCTGAAGATGCAATAAGGATGGAAAAATAAACTCTGCTGCTGTGAGGAAGACTCTTGATCATGTCTAGTTAAGTCCACCCATTGTGTTCCTCCAGCAGTGCTCAAGACATGTCTGCTATTCCAGATAAATCAGAGAAAACACGACTAGATGAACTAGTTCTACTTTACTTCAAAGCCACTTTAAAAGAATCTTGCAAATTTAACTACAAACTTTTAATCACCCAATTAGGGAGGGTCATTCCTAAGTTTCTTCCTCCCGCCGTTAAGCCATTGGAGGCTCCTGCCTCACTTCTGTTTCCTAGGCAGCAGCTCCTCCCTTCTTTCCCCAAGATCATCCAAACATTCCACTACAAAGCATTTCTTATGATGCTCTATCACCCAGAAATCCTTTGATAACGAAGGGGTCCTCTGGGATACATATGAATAATAGTCTGTATAGGTATATAGGTGCACTTTGATTCAAGGATATCATCATCCTCTCTTTCCAAGCTGCAGCAAAAACCTGACTCAAACTGGGTATCAGAGCCCCATAACCCTTAAATCACCTCTGCATCCCAACAAAATCCATTTGGTGCTTAGGGTGAAACAATCAAGTAAGTTATACTCTGTAGGAGAAGCAGCAGCAGAGTCTGGGGCAGAGTCAAGAGAGGACTCAACCTAGAATTGTTACATGTCCACAAACATTCCAAGTCCAGCCCCTCTTGAATTCCACTGAGTCTTATCTAAGCATTAATTTACTGCCGTGAGTGTGGTGGCGCAGTGGTTGGAATGCAGTACTGCATGCTAATTCTGTCGACTGCCAGGAATTCAATCCTCACTGTTTCAAGGTTGACTCAGCCTTCCAAGGTCAGTAAAATGAGGACCCTGATTGTTGGGGCAAGATGCTGACTCTGCCTTAGAGAGGGCTGTAAAGCACTGAGAAGCAGTATATAAGTCTAAGTATCATTTGTATTGCTGACCATTAGTTGATTAGATTATTGTGTGTAGGTTTTAGCAATAAATCTTCTTAAACTGGAATTTAATGCGTGCTCCTGATTCTTTGCACATGACTTTCTTCCCCAGAGTGAAGCACAGTTGTCAGAGAATGTAAAAGCCAACATGAACAAGTCCCTGACAAGGTTAGGGTAATATCCCCAACTCCACGTCATGTTGGCACTGCTCTGAAATAAAAAATGGATGTTTACATTCTAAATCTCCCTAGAAAAGATAAGAGGCCTCTGCCCTCAGCACTCACAATCCTGCAAATTGGAACCTATTTTTATTTCCTCCATTTTCCATTCATTTTTCCCAAAGACAACTAGAATTGCTAGGTGGTGGTAGTTGTTTTTTAAAATCAAAGAAACCCCAGCTTTCTGCCAAATCTATACACAGGAGGGGGAAAAAGTGTTATGCTACTGAAAACTTAAGATTTTCAGATTATCACCTTTATTTTATTGCAGAGAGAAAAGAAAAACAGCAGCATTCACTGCGGAGCACACCTTGTGCAATTATATCCTTTATTGTGTCATGACTTTAAATACCGTTTTTCCATCTGGATTCCCCTGGTAATTGGTTTCTATTTCAGTGCTCATCAAGCACTGAAATAGAATATGAGCCAGCCATGTGCTGCAGCTGCCAAAAAAGCCAACACAGTTCTAGGCTGCATAGGCAGAGGGATAGAATCAAGATCCCATAAAGTGTTAATACCACTTTATAATGCCTGGGTAAGGCCACACTTAGAATACTGCATCCAGTTTTGGTCACCACAATGTAAAAAAGATGTTGATACTCTAGAAAGAGTGCAGAGAAGAGCAACCAAGATGAGCAACAAAGATGATGAGGGGGTTGGAGGCTAAAACACACGAAGAACAGTTGCAGGAACTGGGCATGACTAGTCTAATCTAATGAAAAGAAGAACTAGGGGAGACATGATAGCAGTGTTCCAATATTTCAGAGGCTGCCATGAAGAAGAGGGAGCCAAGCTATTCTCCAAAGCACCTGAGGGCAGGACAAGAAGCAATAGGTGGAAACCAAGAAGAGAAACAACTTAGAACTAAGGAGAAATTTCCTGACAGTTAGAACAACTAATCAGTGGAACAACTTGCCTCAAGAAGCTGTGAATGCTCCAACACTGGAAATTTTTAAGAGGAGATTGGACAACCATTTGCCTGAATTAGTGTAGGGTTTCCTGCCTAAGTAGAGAGGGTTGGACTAGAAGGCCTCCAAGGTCCCTTCCAACTCTGTTATTCTATTCTATTTTACTGGAATTGCATCCAACTGCATCTGCCTTCTAAGAGCATCTCTCTCCAGCCCATAACACATCAGGAGTCCCAACACAGCAGCTCCAGCTAAAAGTGCACAGGAGCAATTGTGTTGGGGCTCGGCTGCTGTCTGCCCGCAAGGGAGCCTTGCTCTACAAACTGCAGGGGAGGTCCAAGATAAATAACCAGGGAAACCTGGACTCCATTCAAACCCCGTTATCGATGCTGGGGAAACAATATTATGATCTCAGTCCTTTAAGTGGGAAAACATTCCGGCAAAGCTCCCCTCTTCAAACGCCCATTTCTCACAAACTTTGCTCTCGGAATAACAGCAAAAATAAAAAAAGAAAGAAAAAAATTAGGGCCCTCTGCAGCTGATAAACATCAACTAGGCCTGCCAAACTTCCTTGAAACGTAGCCAGGAGCTCGGACTTCAGACTTTGTTTCACTCATTATTATTATTATATGTTCAGCACAAACAATCGTCATCCTCGTATTTTTGTGGGTTAATCATGCTGGAAATAAAGCAAGAAGGCAAAGCAACGAGGATTCAAAAACATGAGTGGTTGTGTGCTTTATGTTCGATAGCTTAGATTTTTTTCAGAAAACATATCCAAAATTAATATTCTCTCCCTCCACCCTTTGTGATATTAGTGGGAAGATGCCAGTTGCAGGATTTGGAGCGGGAAGCTGGATTAAAATGGCTTTGGTTGCCTTGGTGTGTGACATATGCCAGGAGGCAGATTTGTGTGAATGCAGTTAGTTCTCTTGAATCTCTCTGTGACTTCTGATGCCACTAATCATGGTATCTCCTGATACTTAGAGAATCCCAAACACAAGGCCTTTCCCATGGTTTTTTTTAAAGCCTTCCTGTGATCGCTGGGTATCATTTCTGTCAAGGTATTAAGATTTAATAGTTGACCAGCTGTTGTAAGGCTGAATGCAATAAGGATGAATCAGCATGGTTATTGCTGCTTTAAGACTGAGGATGGATCCCACAGGGTTTTACCACTTTAAGAAGCTGTCTAAATATATACAAGGGGCCATGAGAGGGTGTACATCTCTCTCCTCGTGTTCCATCTCCATTGTAGTTCTCTGTGCAGAGTAATGAAGACAGATTGTTTGCCTGGTATGTTTCTACCATGTATATTTATGTACATAACTTTATGTATATAAACCATTGTTAAAACACAAAGCCTCTGTGTGTGCTGTGCTTTGCTTCTAGGTTGTCTCACAATAGTAGTCATGCTGCAAACACTCCGACAATTTCAGTTGCCTGGGGCTGGGATATCCTCAGAAGGTACCTTCCTACTCCTATATAGGTAGTCCTTGACTTACGACCACAGATGAGCTCAAAATTTCTGTTGCTAAGCGAGATAATTGTTAAGTGAATTTTGCACCATTTTACGATCTTTCTTGCAACAATTGCTGAGTGAATCACTGCAGCTGTTAAATTAGTAACATGGTTGCTAAGTGAATCTAGCTTCCCCATGGACTTTGCTTGTCAGAAGGTCACAAAATGGGATCATGTGAACCCAGAACAGTGCAGCCATAAAAACTGTAGAAATCAGTTGCCAAACGTCTGAATTTCGATCACAGGACCATGAAGATGCTACAACATTGTAAGTGTGAAAAACAGTCTTAAGTCCCTCTTTTCAGGGATGCTGTAATTTTGAAAGGTCATTAAATGAATGGTTGTAAATCAAGGACTATTTGAATGTGATATAGTGGTACATATACTGATATTAAAACGCTGGAGAGTTTCTTCAAAGCTGATGAGACCTTTGAAAGTTAATTACTTCAATAATAGGACATCTGAAGTTAGAAGCCACAGTGGCGCAGTGGTTAGAGTGCAGTACTGCAGATACTTCGGCTGCCTGCCGGCTGCCTGCAGTTTGACAGTTCAAATCTCACCAGGCTCAAGGCTGACTCAGCCTTCCATCCTTCCAAGATGGATAAAACGAGGACAGCTTTAAGACTTGTGGACTTCAACTCCCAGAATTCCTCCTCCAATCATGTTAGCTCAGGAATTCTGAGAGTTGAAGTCCACAAGTCTTAAACTTGCCAAGTTTGAAGACCCTTGGTCTAAGTGCTATTGGTATTGCTAGATCAACTATCAGGCTCAAAAAACCAAGAAAGGTACATCCTCCCTCCCTCCCTCTCTCTTCATGTGATACCACTGTATTACATCACTGTTAACTGAAGTAAGAGATTTCAAAACATATTCTGCCATGAACTGAACACTGATAAGTATAACTTAATCATGTTCCTGTTCATTTTATGGAGACGGGTGTGGTGGTTGCTGATGGCCTTGTTCCCTTGGGAAAACTGGAGCAAAAACATCTAATTAATCGATCACAACACTGGAAACCAGCTTCCCTGATCGCTACGTAGGTGACTGATAGGACCGACAGAAGCTTTCAGTACTGCTGGTTTGTGTGTGTTTTGCCATTCAGTCCAATCTGTGTTTGCTTAGGAATGAGGAAACAATTAAGGTGCTCTCCATGAAGTTTGTTGCAAAGTAACCATGCATAAAAACACAGCCTGGACTTTAATATGGAAATATCTCTTGGTTGTTGCAGAAGCCAGTCCTTCCAAGTCAAGGGACCAGTTTCAGAAAGCTATATACTGCTTCCCTATGATTAAACTTCCACATCAGCAGGAATCTCAGAAGGTGATGGTAATATTTGGAAAGACCCTCTGCATTAAAGAAAACAGATCTGAGCCCATGAAGGCAACATGGGCATAAATCTGACAAATAACAGACTAATAGTATAACAGAGTTAGAAGGGACCGGGAAGGTCCTTCTAGTCCAACTCCCTGCTCAAGCAGGCTAGCCTATATGAACTCATATAAATGGTTGTCCAGTCTCTTCTTAAGAACCTCCAGTGTTGGAGCACCCACAATTTTTGAAGGCTGTTCCACTGATGAATTGTTCTCAGGAAACTTCTCCTTAATTCTAGGTTGGTTTTTGATTAGTTTTCATCCATTGATTCTTGCCTTCAAGTGTTTTGGAGAAAAAGTCAATCCAGTGGTGGGATTCAAATTTTTTTTTACTTCCGGTTCTGTGGGAATGGCTTGGTGGACGTGGCAGGGGAAGGATACTGTAAAATCTCCAGTCAGAGAGGGTACTTGCCGGTTCTCCGAACTACTCAAAATTTCCGCTACCGGTTCTCCAGAACTGGTCAGAACCTGCTGACTACCACCTCTGATACACGTGCTACAAGCAGTACCTAAACAAACAGCAATTACAGCAGGAAAGAAACTTGAGGGACCAACAAAAACTTAGCAGGGCCTCCTCTTATTACGCAGGCTCTTAAAGGGATAATAGCCAAAGACTTTCTGACTCATTCCCATCATTGCATCAGCTGGTCAGCTCTTAAACTATCACCTTGACAGGGGGGATGAGGTTCCAGAGAGACGGAACAATCCAGTGGTGGGATTCAAAATTTTTACTACCAATTCTGTGGACGTGGCTTGGTGGTCGTGGCAGGGGAAGGATACTGTAAAATCTCCAGTCAGAGGTGGCATTTGCCGGTTCTCCAAACTACTCAAACTTTCTACCAGTTCTCCAGAACTGGTCAGAACCTGCGGAATCCCACCTCTGAATCCCCTCTTCTCTTTGACCAACTCCAGAAGACTGCTATCATATCATCCCTAGTCCTCCTCTTTTTTGACTAAACATACCCAGTTCTCTCAACTGCTCATTGTATGCCTCTAAGACCTTTATCATCTTCATTGTTCTCCTCTGAACTCTTTCTAGAGCAGGGGTGTCAAACTCAAGGCCTGGGGCTTGGATCGTGCCCACAAAGTGCTTAGATCTGGCCCACGGGGCTGCCCTGGAAATAGTGAAGGACCAGCCCACAGTGCCTGTCCCAGTGAAAACGGAGCTTGGGAGGGCCCTTCTAAGCTATATATTCAACTGGCAGAGGGTTGCAGGAGGCCATCGCAGCCAAAAACGGAGCTTGGGAGCCCGCTTTCACTGGCTAGAGTGCTTGGGGTGCCCCAGGCACCACGAATGACATCAAGCTGACCAGACCCATCCTGCCATGCCCACCCTGGCCCCTTAAGGTCAAACACAACCCTGATGCGGTCTTCAATGAAACTGAATTTGACACCCCTGTTCTCAACAATGTTTGTATCGTGGTGACCAAAACTGGGTGCAGTGTGGCTTCACGGGTGCAGTGTAAAAGTGGTATCAGTACTTACACTTCACGTGATTTTGATCCTATCCCTCTGGGTGAGGCAGCAACTTAGGAATGCATTGGCCTGATGCTGAAATCTATCATCAACTAATGGAGTTAATTCTCCCCATTACACATTATAATTGGACTTGAACAAAGAGCACAAAGTCCAAAAGCTCTTTGCAAGTAGAAACAAAATAAATTGTGTTCCTTTTTTAAAAACTTTAATCAAAGCAGTCAATTCATCCATCTCGGCTAACTCCATCAACAATGAAACCTTGATTTGGGGTTTTGTTGATTAGATAGATAGGTTTGCTGTTATAGAAATGGCTGGTATCTATTATCATATAAAAGTAAAAAAGTTAAAGTTTTATGTTACTACCTTATTCTACTGCACCAATAAAAGTTGGAGTCAAACTTTTCTTTTTCCTCTCTATCCTACCCCACCCCCCCATTTCCTTCCCTTATTTTCATTTTTCATTGTATTTCTGTATTCTACTTGTTGACAAATGAATAATTTGATTTAATTAAGTTAATAATTTAACATTTAATACAGCACAATTTCTGATTAAAATGGTCTGACTGAGATCGACATATGCAGGGTTGATTGGGGTAGATTGCAGGGGTGATACAAAATATAATTTTATGTCATTTTATTCTATTTTACATATTTCTGTATCAAATTATTTGTATTTTATCCTATAACTGTTGTATTTTATCCTACTCTCATTTTAAATTGTTTGTTTAGAATTTTATTGGTAATATGTGTTTGAATCTGTATGTTGATATGGCCTATAGGCTAATCAATCAATAAATATAAATATATAATAAAATATTGAAAGGAGAAAAAAAAAGGACTTGAGCAAAGAGGAAAAAAGGGAAAGATTTGACAGTAAGAAAGCAAAACAAGTGTTCAGTTGTGTTTACTATACCTGCAGCAGGACTGTCCCTCCAGGAATTGTGAGCTGTAAACAATACTTTGGGGCATTTTCCCAAGAGAGCAACTGAATATCTTCAATTGAACTGTAGGAAATGGAGCTTTCCATATACCCAGTTGGCTGCAAGAGAAAAAAAAAACAAGGAAAAAAAATGTGATTCAACGTCACATTTTTAAACGTACCTAGCAAGAGTTCCTAATAATGTTTATTCGGTCAAAATTTAAAAATACACAACCCAAAGGTAAAATCCAAGGGGTAAGATAAAATACCAAGATAAAAGGAGTTTCTATCATAACATGCTGTAACTTACGCTAATATGATGGTATGCTAATAAATGTTGTAAGTATCAATCTAAACTGTTAGAATCTATAGTACAAAAATGTAATATCATCCAAAACAAGATAGCTATCGTATCACTAGCAGGAAGCGATGAACAAAATATAAGTGGTTATTTCTGCAAACAAGGCTTAAGAGTCAAAATGTTGCCAAGAATTAACCATTTATCAATATCAAAATGTTTAATTACAATTGAAAATACTGTGAAAAACAAAATTATAATCGAGGAACAGAGTGGAGTAGTGTTTACATTTTGGCATAAAGGTCACATCAACCATTTGTACGATGCATAATAAATATACCAATTTTTGCACCAAGACATCTTAAAAGTTTGCACTAAGAAAGATTTACACAGCTGCAAATTTTATGAGAATGAAGCAGTTATGAAAATATAAACAGACACATAGTGTGCACTTGGGTGTGCAAGAGAGACAGACAGACAGAGAGAAGTACTCTAGCATAGGGGTCCCCAACTCCTGTATGGTGGCCCACTATCAGCCACTCAACTGACCAGAACCTGGCCACAGAAATGGAGGGCGGAGAAGTGTGTGTGCACACGCACATCCCCTCTTGTGCGAGCAATGGGCAAACACATGCACATCTTGTTTGCATGACCCAGCACATGTGCTTGCCACTTGCACAATGGCTGTGTGTGTACACACCCGCCACTCACACAGAATGATCCCCTC
Source organism: Laticauda laticaudata (assembly GCA_004320025.1). Taxonomy (NCBI): domain Eukaryota; kingdom Metazoa; phylum Chordata; class Lepidosauria; order Squamata; family Elapidae; genus Laticauda; species Laticauda laticaudata. Next base: position 2,097 of record BHFT01020278.1, on the reverse strand, counting down.
TCCCTCCCCCAACAGTCCGCAAAGACAGAAAAGTTGGGGAACTCTCCTTGAGCACAGTGGTTGCCAACCAGTGGGCCAGGGACCACTAGTGGTCCATGAGAACATTTTGGTGGTCTGCAGAGAAATGTCACACACACACCCCGAAACACCCCTCAAAGCAATTAATCCAGGCTGCACGGGAACACAAGGCTGCATTGCCCACATGGCCCATGGGAACACAAGGCTTGCGTCACTTGCCTTGCGAACAACATGAGGTAGTGATGGGAGGGGGGAAAGGATGGAGGGGGGAACTTGCCCCACTTGCTCCACGCACCTTGCCTGGCCACCAGGCTGCTTCTTTCAGCTTCTTTCTTCTTCTGGTTTTGGCTGCACGCAAGGAAAGCAGCAAAAGTCTTTCTTTCTCTCCCCCAAACTCTGCCAGAAATGAGTCTTTGGGACCCTGCAAGGCCTCCTTCTCCAAAAGGCTGCACTGGTGCGGCAAGTCTCACAAAGACTCATTTCTGGTGAAGTTTGGGGGGGGGAAAGAAAGGCTTCTGCTGCTTCTGTTGCTTTCCTTGCATGAAGCCAAAAGTCTCTCTTTCCCNTTTTCCCAGTGTTTCTGCTCCACAGGATTTAAAATTATGAGTTTGGTGGTCCCTGAGATCCAAAAGGTTGGTGACCCCTGCTGTAGCACACATACACAAACACAAAGGAAGGCCAGTAAATAACTTGTAGGCAATATAATTGGAATTCTAACACAAACTCCCCTCTGAAACCTAAGATTTCTTCATGCAGTCCTTCATAAGAACTAGTATTTTAGGGAGAGAAAATTATCAGGGATGTGATTTCTTGCATGTAAAATATCACAGTCTGTTCCTGGGAGAGCTAAGGATGAACCGGATAAACCAACCAGATAAATGTCACAAGAGAGAATCTAAAATTTTCCTGGGGAAAATTTTCCTGGGTTAATTTTTCTTCAAAACTATCCACTTGCTGGACATTAGGGTAAAAACAACAAACCAAAAGTGATGATTCTAATGTTAGCTTCCAACAACCAATCAAAGAAAGTGATTTAAAATGGGGGGAAAGAGACTACGTGCTGAATCTAAAATTTCTGAATTTTAGATTCTCTAAATTTCTGAATTTTAGATTCTCTGAATCTAAAATCTCTAGGAAGAGATTACGTGCTGAATCTAAAATTTATCTGAAGTTTGTCTCACCCAGTCAGCTCAGGGAAGCAACTAGAGTGGGAAGCTACCTCCATCTAATAGAGGGAATCCTTTTTTCTTTCAATTTCAGACAGAAACTTTGTAAATACCCTGGAAATCAAAGGGACAATTCTGGAATCTATTCATCCTTTGTGAATCCATTCCAGTATTTCAGAGCAGACGCCTGTAAAATTCACATTTGACATCTTGCATTTAAGTAGTGTCTATTTATTGTTATAGGAGGTTCATTGCTTCTTCCCCACTCCCTCTTATTTTGTGTCACATTGTTTGAAGTGGACAGCCTTGTTAAAGTTTATAATGAGCAAAGAAATAAACAATTAAAGATGTCACTGTAACCTCTCAATTCCCAAACTATGACTGGAAAGTTATCAACATTCCTGCAAGAACCAGAGCATAGCCTAAATGCAGCTTTTGTGCAACATTACATTGTTACTTCCCCCCAAAAAGAAAGAGGGGTTGTTGTTGTTTTTTTTGTTTGGGATCTCTGTGTGTTCTTTGGCATTCAACTAATTGCTTTCTGGTTTGGAAAGGACTTTGATTGTGGGTTAAAGCTTGTTGTCTTGTACTTTTCTCATGGAGTGGAGAAAGAGCCTTCTTTTACCTTCAAACAAAGAGCCAAGTTATACAAAAAGCTCCTTAACCTTCTGTTTACCCATTTACCCAGACAATTATTTCACGCTTCTGAATGGAGGTCCCTGGGGCTCCTCCTGACTTCCCTACATCATCCTGTATCTACTGGAGTGCAATTATCTTCTGCACTCAGGAAATTCGAAACCTGAGATCTCCCACTGAAAGAGTTGTATTTAAAAAAAAAAAAGTCCTGCAAGGAAAATATTTTCTTCTGCTCAAGAGATGCAGTCTAAAAAATGCAGGAAGAAATGAGCGGGGG